>WTSP01013764.1:0-43932 GCA_025331215.1 Actenoides lindsayi | reverse complement strand
TATATCTTTTTACTTTTTCAGCTCCAGGTCCTATGTCCCTTGCAAATCAATTTGTCTCCATCATGGTAATTATGGAATTCTTAAGAACAAATTGACTTGTCAAGTTAGTTCCTCCATGACATTCTCAGTGTCTTCAGTGACATTTCTTTTAACAGAGAATGACAGCAGGCAGAAAAAACAATGAGCTTCTACCTGCCCCAGCCCCCCTTCACAACAGGGACTGCATCAAAACCAGGATTCTATTTCCTCCTGATTAAAATTGTATATGGAAAACATTGAAACGGGAAAATAGCAATTCATATTCTTCATCTCATTTTATCACCGCTGGTGACAGTGGGTATGATTTAATCTCTAGCAATGTTTTGAAGAGTATTCACATTAGGACTGAAAAAAAAAAATCCATCCCTGCAGCAGCCATAGCCACCTGCTAACTCCAATCTCACAGCTCCAAGGGAATTCCCTTTAGAAAAATCAAAGTGACACACAGTCAACAACACAGTTGGGCTACTTGTAACTTGAGCAGTGCAGTCTCGCAGCTGACTTAATCCAACTGTGAAGTAATATGGTACGTAATCCAGGGCGAGAGACAGGTAAAACTTAAACCAGCAAGTTTGAAAGAAAGTCTGTTGACCCACAAGGAAATGCTCTATCCAACACAGAAGAAGATATAAGGCAAAGTCTTCCTACTTTCAAGACTCTTGAATGGGGCCTTTTTTTTTTCTTTTTTTGGTTTTTTTTTTGTGGTTTTTTTGTTTTGTTTTCTTCCCCCCCCCTTCTTTAATAAGAGGTTCTCTTTCTCTCTACAGGCATTTCATGAAACAGTGATCAGCACATACTGTCCTAAATGCCCACTCGATGCACACTACATTATTCTGCCAACATTGCAGGCAAAGCCCCTTGGGTCCTGTAAACCAGCCTATGAGCCCTTAATAGAAGTACAGCAGTTTACACCAGTGGAAACTCTGCTCTAATGATTCTACAATGATTTATATCAGCTAAATGTCAGAACTCACTTGGGGAAATAGACAGTCTTGAAAGGATAGCATCAAGAACTTTTTAATTTTTTTTTTCCTTGAGCACAATAGCTAGAATAACTAAAACTAACACCGTTATACTGATTAAGGAGACTGTTGAAGAGACATAGGAAAACTGAAGTACCAATCAGCTTCTCATGGTTACAAGGCAACACTGAGATGGAGAACCTGAAGAAATTCAAACTCGCACAACAAGAATTTCTCTGCAGAATTGCTACCATGAGTTTAAGAGCACCTGTGCTCAGCTCAAGGGTTGTCACAGCCACTGGTATAGACATTTTCCTCATGGATGTTCTGTAGGTCACATCACCAGTGTACAGTTATGAAATGCTCCTCCTGCAAAGTCATCAGCAGGTTGTTATTATCTGTAGTGGGTGAGAAAAACTTCTATCCTTTTTTTCATCTCTTGCTTTTTTTTTTCTTTTCTTTTTTATTTTTTTAATTCTTTCAGTCTAAATGTCTGAAACTGACATATGACAACTCCTTACATTGCTTTACCAGTGCCACAGTAAAGTAATATGTGAAAGTCCTGCAGAGTAATCTGCAGCCTGGGTCCTTTTTATGACAAACAAATATTTAAGGACAGGTCTCACAAGGCTTTTTTGCTTGATCTCATTTGTGTTATTTCAGTTTGTAGCTTTACATGAAATGAAGAACTCTATAGGGAATTAAATAACATCATGTTTTTTCCACTGCATTTAATATTTTGCCTACTTGTCCCAAAGTAATAGAGAAAAATACTTGAAATTTGATAAAAACCTGTGTAGTGTATTTTTACAAAAGTAATGCGGTTTTATGTTTTTACTTAGATATTTCACTTCACATAATTTTCTTTTAATATCTAGGCTACTCTTTATAACATGAGCATATTTTAATGGAACTAATAAAAATTAAATTTTACAGGCTAAAAATGAAATACTAAGCACTGATGAGATGTGTACGTACATTAATAGGTTTACTATGTGTCACAGATAAATACAGACATATAATTAGCTGATGGTACAGATTTTGTAACATGTAATTAGAAAGTGAACAGCTTGAATCCCTTTTAAGATTTAATTAACAATTCATTAACTCTGAACTATTTACGTATGGAATCATAAAATATTAAGTTTATGAATATTTTCTTGGCAGCCTGGTACAGCAAGAGAACAAGGAGTTAAAACAGGGTAGTATTGTGGTTTTAAGTGTTTGAATGTTAGTTCTTTTGTTGCTTGTGACCTGGTTGAAAAGAAATGGGCAAGAATTAAGGAGGAGTCTAGATTTCCCGATTTCTCCCTAACCTTTTGTCTAAATATGGAATTACCAAACAGGCATCAAAACAGAATCTTCAATTGCTTCATCTTCCTTTAGAATAACTGTTGCAGAACAATAGCTGCATGGATCACCAGTCACCCACACAGTATTTTTTGGTGGTCTAAGAAGATGTAGCTAGTCACTGCCTGCCTCTTTGTCACCTGTTATATCGTATTAGAAGCAGCTGAGAACAGTCTATTTTAATTCCCAATTGTTCATGTGAAGAACTGCCATTAGTGGACATACTCTATTCAGTCAACGTTGAAAAGCAAGAGAATTCGGCCCCAAGAACCTCTCCTGACACACCAGTTCAAGGTATTCATAAGGAAGTCAGATGAAGCAGTTTTCCTCAGTGCTGTACAGAGGTTCTGCTGTCTGTTTCTGCCTGTTCTCCTTAACTCTGAGGATGCAGAATGAAGGAAACTAAACACAGATTTCTGACCATGTCAGCCTTTCCCAGTGCAGTTTGAGGAGGACCCTTCTGACTAAGACTCATAAGCAAACTTCCCTGTGTACCGAGGGCAGCTACTAGAGACATATGTAAGCTAATTCAATATATTTAAAAATATACATTTCTTTCTTCTCTCTCTCACCTCCCCCCAGCCATTAAGTAATAATTAGTAGAAGTGGAACTAGTATACTGACCTCATCAACATTCTCAAACGCATTGATGACATCATATGGCAAGCATGAGAGCAGATCAATCACAAACCACGTCTTCAAGTAATTCATGCGAATCAGTTTTGGGTCAGAGATAACCTCTCCTGCTGGCCCCACAAAGGTGGTATGGAAATTAAGCACAATGTCTACCAAAAAAATGACATCTACAATGCTGTCGACTACTAGCCATGCCACATTGTTCTGTTTGGTTTTAAAGGAGACATTGTAAGGGACCAAAATAGCAGTGTAGAAAGTTAAAATCAAGATGATCCAGTCCCAGGTAGTCTTGAAAACACAATAATGCAAAATTATATGCGGTGGAGTCTTTGGTGCCTCTTGTTTGTACTGTGGAAGAATTTCAGAGCCCAGCTGCAGCACCTGTAGTGACAGAAGTTCAGGAGAAAAGGAAAATATGTTGAATTTTTTTTATGTCATTTTTCACGTTGTAGATTCTCAAGCTTAGTACAACAGTTGATAAAAATACATATAAAGTCCTTTTAACATCACCAAATAGTAAGAAGTAAGTATTCTGTTAAACAAATCAGCATCAACCAAAGAATTCTTATTTCTTTTAATGTCATTAGTTATTTTTTGACACTAAACTTAATGTGCTGGATATCCAAGACATGTAGAGAAGCTACATAGACAGCTCCTTCAGCAGTCTAAGTAGATGAGACAGGCAAATGATGGGAAGGAAGGCTGCTGCAATTAGAAATCAATGGCAAAATCAGGAACACAACCACAACTTCTGAGTTCCAGTCCAGCACTGGGATCACCGGATTTTTTTTTCAACTGTCTATTTAAATCTTCACTATACTGTATCTGAAATAGTCTTATACTACAATCTATCATGAATCCACAGGCCTTTGTTCCTCCTGTCTGGGCCATGCATGACCAAAGCCCATGGATAACTATCATTAGTCTCAATTAACTCATTTTGAGCTTTAACTTTTCACTGAGAGTGGAGTAACCATCCCTGGAGGTATTAAAAAAATGCGTAGGACATGCTCTGGAGGGATGGTGAGCTGGGGTTTTTTTTGTGTTTTTTGTTGTTGTTGTTGTTTTTGACAGTTGGACACTGTGATCTTAGAGGTCTTTTCCAGCTGTGATGATTCTGTGATGATTCTGTGAGAGAAAATCAATGTCTTCACTATCTGATGGTGTACAGCTGACTTATAATGCAGTTAGGTCTGAATTCAAAAAAGTACTACAGCAAAAGAGAATCTGTCAGCATGTGTTTTAAACCCTGGACCTCAAGCTGAGCACACGCTCAGTGTTCTGCATAACTGCAATCCTGATCAATGCTGCACATTTTAAGTCTATTATCTCTCCAGTTCTGCAAACTAGTGCCAGAAGAGTATGACCGTGTATTTAATTCTTGGGAACTAAAGTTTCTTCTACATACCTATGAACAAGTATGTGTTTGTTTACATCTATGGATATACACCAGGGTGAAAACAACATGAGGGATCTGTCTCCAAATAAAGACACATTAAATTTTAAAATTACATTTACCCTGGAGAAGTTATAGGTGAAAGCTGAAAAGAAGATGGAGGTTTGCTTGAGTGAGATGTGTTTGCTAATGCCAGACTCATAGAACGTGGGAGAACCGTTTAGGAGCATGGTTCCTTTTTCACATTTATTTACACATAATAGAGAGCAGAGAAGGAAATTAAGTGGCTACCTGCTCAGTGAAAAGATCAGACAACATAGCTATAATAGGAGGGTATCTTCCTTTCATGCTCCTTATCTCAGTTTTTTTAATGTCAATTATTTAGACATGGATTTTTATCTTCAGGCTTTTCTGAGTGCCTTTTTTTTTTATTTTTTTTTTTTTTATTTTTTTGTGAACTGGTGGGCTTTTTTCCAACAGATTAAGCCAAAGGTGACAAAAGAAAACAATCAGCTACAGGAGTCCCACTTGGACAAAGCCAGCCTCAGATCAAGTTCCCTGCTGCTTTCAACCTCACATAATCACTTACTCCCTTGCACAACAGGGGTGAGACACTGTCAGACCAAAGTCCCTTGCACACATATAAATGACAATGGGAGTTGCAAGCCTGATGACTTGGAGTTCAGTGTGTCCTCCAGAAGAGAAGTAGCATGACCTCCTCAGAGACAGTCAATTTTTTGTCAGTTTTTGCTTTGTTTTGGTTTTTACTTAAAAAAAGAGGACTTAGTATTTTGTTTCACTGAATTTCTAGAATGACAGCAAAGAGGGAAAAGGAACATTTGCCACTAAGCAAAACCCTCACAGATCAAACTAGGATTCAGACACATCCACTGCAGTATTAAGTTCCTGACTCTGATTCACACAGATTCTCCATACTACAAAAAATTGCCTTGTGGTGAGAGAAGCTGGAAGCAGCACAATACAGAAGCAGGTTTTTCTCTGCAGGAGGCACTGTCCAGCCAATGCAGTCCCCAGAAGTCACTGGAAGTGACTGGAAGAGGCATAGGTTGTGTACTGAGCTAGTATGTGTACTCAGAGTCCCATTTCCTTCAGGGCTTGTCTGCAAATGAGGGACTGCGAACAAGTGTTAGAATGGGGTTTTTTTGACAAAAGCTCTAACCCAAGATCAATATTGCAAATATCTTCTGCCCTTCCTTTTGAACATCACAGCTGTACCTGAATCAGTTGGAAGGCACAGAGTTACTATTGGCTTTTATGAGGATTTGCATGAGTAGTATCTCTAACATAAGATTCCAAGCTTGACATACACTTCACTGGGTAAGAAGAGTCATCTTCAATATTCACTCACTGGTATAACTAATCAGAAAAAAACAAGCACTTTCTATTCACATAGTAACATTTTTCAGCCAGTGAACTGGATTTCAGGTCTAATGCTGAGATCCTGATAGTGTGGGGAGATTGTATCACCTCTTAAATGTAGGGTGAAAATATAATTGTTTCTTTTGCAATCACATGTCTCCTAGAACTTATTTTTTAAGCCTCTGATATTATATGAAAAAGTAAAAACATTTTGGTAACCATTCTAATCAGCACAGGAACTTCAACCGTAAAACAACAGAAAAAAAAATTTGTTAGTTCTTTTCACATTGATTCTTATATATACACATACATAAGTTTATACTGAGAACTGTATAATGCACTCCACTTCAGCCAGCACTAGTCTATTTGTACTCCAAGAACTTGTGGAAATTTTGCCTCATCCAAACTAAAGTTACTGGAGAATGTACACATGTATTCCCATATACCTGAATAAAAGGAACAAAGGCAAGAACAACCTCTGTTTGGCAATAAAGAAGGGGCTAAATTATGTTGTTCATAATTTTGCTGTAAATAAAAAAAAAAATTACAGTAAAACCAGTAGAACTGCAGGGATATAAAACTGAACTGAATGCAGAGAAAAACAAGCTTCAAGCTTCAACTTGCTAAGAAAAACAACTTTGCTGCTTCAGTGTTTTAAAATGCCATCACCATGTACAAAGCACTCTCCCCTAGCTTGTCTGAGATTCAAGGGCTACAGCACAGGGAAATAAAAATGATTGATGTTCTTTTCCCTTTTTATTTAGAAAGTAAATGTACTCTAAACTATCTGAATGATCAGGGACCTTATTAATAAGCCTTTTGAACTTTCATTACCACCTTGGAGTCTCTGGTTAAGCTTTACCAATGGCTATTTAAAGTGTCCAGGAGCTTTAGCTGGTCTCCAGTGGAAGACTGTGCACCAGCAGTGTGGGTATGAATCTGGAAAGTAGGGTCATGGACAGGGCAGAAGATGGGCATCAAAGAATAACCCAGGGATATCAATCACTTGCAAGGTGGAAAAAGCCACCTGCAGCAAGTCTGAGGTGTCCCAGTCTTTTGTTGGGGGGGGATGGGAGTCACAACTTCTAGCCCTGGCTCGCTCTCATTACATCACTAACATGCACCTTGTAAAACCACACCTTCTTGCTGGCGTTGCTAGAGAGATGAACTGTTATTTCACAGCCTGAGATGGAAGAAGAGCACTGTCCCAGATCATGCTACCTCTTCCAAGAAAGGCAACTTGCCATACACATTGGCAAAGGTCTTGCATACTCCAGGACTGCCAGCCACGAGTTTTCAAAGGCACCAAATTCTTCTTTTCATTAAAGGAAGAGAAAAACGCCTACAACAAAGCTCAATTATCTCAGAGAACAACAAGCATGTGCTTTTAAGTACAACAAAAGAGCTCAGAGCTGTACAGCAGTAATGGAAGGAGATTCACAGAGTTTCATGATGAAGATCTAGGTTTAGTCAGGTTGCTGCGCTGCAAACTAGGAGAGCTCTTTTCTTCACTTTTCACACCAAGGGCCACATACAGTCTATTTCTTCACCAACCTTCAGACATACATACCACACCGGGGTCATCTGGACATTAATAGCTACAAACTCCACTCTCTTTACACCATATAGTAAAGCAAGGCAGATGCAAAGAGAAGTAACTTCTGCCCTATTCCAAGGAGCTCTTGCTGCACTCCAGCCTCTAGGGATAGTAATGCCAACCTGAGACACAATATTTGCTGAAGCAGTCAGGTGTCATTACCCACCAAAATGAACTAACTAGATTCAAACTGCTTGTAAAGGTACTTCTGTAGAGTAAAATAAGACAAATTAAAAACAAAGAGATGAGCATAAAAGTAATCATGAAGAAAATGTATACAACTATATAAAACAAGATGCTAAGCTTCCACTCACGCACTATACAAAACATCTCATTACTATAATTTTCTGAATAAGTGAAATAGCTCTGGATTTGGAAGACTTTTCCCTATTACACAGTTATACCAGAGTAAAAGAAATATTCGGCTCAGAAAGTTATTAATGAAAGTATTATTCCACTTACTTATGATTCATCAGTCATATTATCTGCATTTATTATTTGTGGTAAAGATGCGTGATGTTTTAATAGCTCTCTAAAGCTGGAGAATATAATTTCAAGAGCAGAAATGACAAATTTCATCATGGGTTTCACAAGGCTGTGTTCTTTTTTTTTAACATAACAAAACAATGATAAAAAAAATTATCCTCGATTTGTTAAAAGATTATGAGTGTATCACCAGCCAGGACTCATAAAAGTGCATCAACAAGTGGTTATAATGATTTCTTTATTTTTAAGACTGCATGACTGGGAAAAAACAAACAAACAAACAAAACACAGAAACAATCATTAATTTTCAGCTTAATATCTCCCTTTTGTGTTTTTAACCGCACATATTTGCTTTCTGTCACCCTCCCTTGCTTTTGTTTTCACAGGCACCCACACAAATTGCTCCCAAGTCAAGGGCTAGGTGCTAAGCCTCAACCTGAAGTAGATTTTAATGGCAGTTATAAGTCCCTGGTAAACAAGGTTTAAAAAAAAAAAAAATGGCAGAAGTTCTGTTATTAAGCAGTGCTGCTAAGCACCATTATGATTTCTTTGTTTTTACTTCTCATAACTATCTCATTTTTTTTAAATTATGACACAATCTTGTTTACCCAGAGCTGCCTGGTAAATATACAGAATACATCAGCTAACACTATAGGTGGAGAGGACACATGTACTATGCAGGGACCAGGAAGAGTGGTTCCTACAATCAGCTCCTTAGTGCTAAAGCCACAGAGAGTTAGAGAATTAACTTAACAGCCATGCATTAATGTCATAATTAATTTAAGCAGTTTTCATATGACTCCTATCAGAGAAGTAAAGCTAAAGAAAAAAAATAATTTCTACACATACTGGCAAAAGTAAAAGATTGAGGCTTTACAGATACTCCTTGCATTATCCATAGCCTGTGGATAAAACAAAGTAGTTTGTCAATAACACCTTTCTTAAACTAATATTTCATAAACAATAAAAGAAATTGTAAGGTTTTGTACAAATACAAAACAGGACCCTGCCACAACACTTTGCCCCACTCGGGTTCTAGGACACAACCGGCTCCCGAGATAATCAAAAATATAAGTGCTAAAGATCTAAGAACGACACAAATATCCAAATAAATGAAGAGCCTTCTCAAGCAAACAAGACTGATGTGAAAAGTCACAGTGAGTAGGAAAAGAAAAAAAGACAAATTCTAATTTGAACTTATGATTTCAAATAGGCTATGGAAGAGATAAAGAAAAAAAATTAATCTGAAAATATATCAAGGAATACTTAGAGATCCCACATTAAATATTATTGAGAGATCTTTCCTGAATAAGAAACCTGGCACCCCCGTATGTCTTCAAAGGAAGAGAAGTGAGCTTGTCTGTATGATTATCTGCACTTTGCTTTTCTCTAGTGTAGTTCTATTGACTTAAGTGGACTTACAGCAGATACACAACAATATACCTAACATCACAGTTGGGGCTAATGTTCTTTTTAAAATAATGACTGCAATATTCAGTCAGCAATTAAAGAAACTCATTTCAGACATGTAAACTGTACACTTGCCCTTTATTATTTGTAATGAATCAACTGGCTATGCCAGTTAAAATACTTGCAAAGTCTTGTTGAGCACATGAGCTTGCAAGAAGTTTCAGTAATGTGTAGTGATTCACGTCCAGACTGAGTCTCACTGAGCCAATGAGAATAACCTCCGACCCTTTGCCTTACATTCCACTGCCTACATTTTAGCATGAACTAAAATTCAAGGGTAGACATCGAGAGAGGAAAAAGGATTTTTGGATGCTGAACCTTGAGCGGGATTAAGAGGGAGACTATTCCAAATTCCAGGACACTAAAGCAACCTTAGGGTGGACATGTGATAATCACAGGGCACTCCTACAGTATAGTGTCCATGTGATTGTCCATGATCTGTGTCATTTCTGTACTTCCAATAGAATCAGTTTTCCATTCCTGAGTGCATCTGTATTAAATACTAAATAGGTAAGCTCATGTCTGTGGGAATTTCATCATCACAAATGGTAATAGTACAGGCCTGGGCAGGACATTTTTAATAGAAATTAAGACACATACAGGGCAAAATTAAAAGAGTACTGACTATATGGGGACTTCATGGAACCCAGCAATGGCTTACGCCTCCAGCTACACAGGAAGATTAAGGATTATTGACAAGAGTCACAGCTGTTACCATGGCATTCACAACAATAGGTGAAACAGGAGTGCCATGTTACACTGGCCATGCTGTCATTAACACCGTATCAAGACTTTCCCTCAGCTGGTTTTACACCAGGAAGACCCTGCTACTGGCCGAAGAAACAGCTATAGGAAACTTGGGACAGTCTCTCCCCCTCGTGGCGAAAGCCCTACAACCAACCCTACATACTTCAAGGAGCCTTCTCCATCTGGAGCTTTGCTCAAAAGTTGGAGAGGCTACTTAAATCACAAGGTTTCATTTTCCTAATCTGTCTGCACTATTGCTTGTGGCATCTTACAGCTGTTCTGTCCGTGAAACTTGCAACTCAGTTATTTTAACCATTCGGTAAAGCAGGATAGGGATCCTACTGAAAAAGAACTGGACATAAATGTATGCAGAGAAAAACCATGTCAAGGATTGTCCAGTATTTCCTTCTGTACTAGCCTGAGTTTTTCACACCTCAGTCTTACACAAATGACTAGTCCAAGATCCTGCTAAGATTAAGATCTTCAGAAGAATGCAAACCAAGCAAGAAAGTATTACTTTACTTACCATTATTGCCATTATAAAGCTGTGCTGAGATACAGAACACAACACTGCAATTAGGTCACATCAAGTCGTTTGGACACCTGTTTCCATTTCACTGTCATGGGACACATTTCACAGCACATGCACCATATTCTGAGCTCCCATGCCAGCACCAGACTTTGGATTCCCAGACCAAGGGGGACAGATAGTGTTTGGCTCACACAGAGACAACATACACACAAAAGCTAAAAATACTTCTTTACAGTCTCTCTGGGTAAAAAAACCCAAACCACGTTACCTCAGCAAGTCGTGAATGCTTGTGAACGTTCTCTCCTTTCTGCACACTCGGAGCAAGTTGCTGCAATACACCTCGGCTGCTTGTGAGGGCACGGGTCAAGCGAGCAAACTTCCCCCAGCCTTGAGAAAACATGTAAGATTATACACATTATCAAAAAATGCTGCAAGTGTACCACATAAAGTCTCTCATAACTACTAAAAAAAAAAAGAAAAGTTACAACAGAGCAATCTGCTTTAATACTAACCACAACAGAGTATAATTTAAGCAAGTACCTGATAAAAGCAAGTCACAAAACAGGCTTCAGGGTGGCAAAGTAATAAAACCCATGGCTGCCTTGAATTTGTATTCAATGGCTCTACAAGAGTGCCATTACACGAACTGCATCTTTTGTAAGGATAAATGCCCACTTTACAATAATCTTTTATTAAATCCGATAGCCAGATTCAAGACTAGACTAGACTAGAATCACGCACAATGAAAATTACAGTTGTCTGTAACAGAGGTGAACCCGGCGTCAGCATAGATCTGGCATAAGTAGAGAAACATACAGAAGATAATAAAAAGCAGAGTGAACAAAGGAAAACAAAATCATTAATTTTATCCTCTCTAAACAAAAGGAGGAAATATACAAATAGATTTTCTCAAACTGTAAGAAAACATTTAGCATCTTCTAGCAGTCATATTCTGAATTTTAATTTAGACTATTTTTTACCATCATTTCAAATACCCCTCAAAATAGAAGACCTTGAATGACTGTCAGTTATAACCTTTATGAGAAGTACTTTGCCATAACAGAAAGTCAGTCAGAGTATACAACTTGATATTTCTGGTGTGCTGAAAAGAAAGTATCAGTGCATTTAGTCCCAATCTCAAAACATGCTAGCACCACCTGGGAACTGTTGAGCAGTCTCACCTCCTACTCCAACAAAGGATTTTCAGCACTGTGCAGAATAAATTTTTAATGAGAACCTGGTTCTGGAAAAAGTTCCCCCATTATGGTTTTATCACCAAAAGAAATTATTCTATTAGCTGTGACTGTTTTTAAAGACCAGTTTGAAGTTTAGCCTGCAAGTGATCCATGACAAATACAGTTAAAATACTGCCCAGTACTTTGAACATATCCTTGCTTGATATCTCACTCTGATGAAGGTTGCATATTTGGTAATTTGAGTGGTGAGCATAAAAAAATAAAATACACAGATCTGGTTTTCAACAAGATCATCCAGGACAGACGTGAAAAGAGAGTTTAGCATTTTCTCCTTCACAAATATGTAAAATGGTTCATTTATTAAAAAAAAAAATAAATAAAATTGAATATTTTCATATGCCTTAAAGCACTTTTTAAAGCAAGTCTGTCAATGGTAATTTAATTGCCAGTTTGAGCAGAATTAGCCAATAGTTTCAGGCACTATTCAGCAACAAGTAGATTGAATGTTTTCCATCCAAGAAGGCAGATCTTTCCTGATAAACCCATGTAAGTTTAGCTACAATACTAAAGGACTATTTCAGAGAGAAATAAATCAACACAACAAAACCTCAAATGAGGTCACTTTGTATCTCTTATAAACCTGACCCAAAGTACTTTGTTTCACACAATACATTTCCATGGAAGGTGGTGAGTGTTGGTGGTTTGTTGGGTTTTTTTGTTAGATTTTTTTTAAAGATACATTTATAGAGTATTCTTTCTCTACTATACATGAAGAAATCTAACTACAAATGATACACTAAGGATTGAGGGTCTTACTACCTTCTGAATAAAGCCAGTAGATGTTAAAAGAATGGATCAGGTGAGAGAAACCACTCATAAGCACAAATACAGGCTAGGTGGAGCATGGATTGAGAGCAGTCCTGAGGTGAAAGACTTGGGGTTGCTGGGTGATGAAAATCTCAACATGAGCCAACAACATGTGCTAACAGCCCAGAAAGCCAAACATATCCTGGGATGCATCAAAAGAAGTGTTAGTAGCAGGTCAAGGGAAGTGATTCTGCTCCTCTTCTCCACTCTCCTGAGATCCCACCTGGAGTACTTACTGTGTTCAGCTCTGGAGCCCCCAACACCAGAAGGTCATGGACCTGTTGGAGCAGGTCCAAAAGTGGGCCACCAAGATGATCAGAGGGATGGAACACCTCTCCAACAAGGACAGGCTGAGAGGGTTGGGGTTGTTCGGCCTGGAGAAAACAAATGTCTGGGAAGACCTTATTGTGTCCTTCCAGTACCAGAAGGGGGCCTACAAGAAAGCTGGGGATGGAGCTTTTACAAGGGCTTGTAGTGATAGAATGAGGAGTAATGGCTTCAAACTGGAAGAGAGTAGATTTAGACTGGAAATTAGGAAGAATTTCTTCACTATGAGGGCAGTGAAGCACTGGAACAGGTTGCCCAGGGAAGCTGTGGATTCTCTATCACTGGATGTTTCAAGAACAGATTGGACAGGGCCTTGCACAACCTGGTCTAGTGGGAGGTGTCCCTGCTATGGCTGAGGGCGTAGAATTAGATGATCTTTGAGGTCCCTTCCAACCAAACCACTCCATGATTCTATTATTCTATAATGGCTAATCTTCACCTGATGCAAATCAGACTAGCCTTTCTAAGCTGCCACAGCAACTTACACCAAGCTAAGACTTTTCTTTCCAAGAACTCACATACCAGTATTACTATGTCGTCTTTCTGTTCTGTAGGCCCAAGGGAGAAGTCTGCCAGCCCCGGTGTATCTTTAGCCACGTAGAGGCAGACCGAGGAGGCCCGGGGGAGGGGGGTTGTTCCCGGAGGACACAAAGAGCTACCCCACTGCTCAGCGGGAGCAAGCGCCCCGAGGCGCTGGCCATGGTGCTGAAGCGCCGGCTGCAGCCCAACGGGGCTTGCTCGTAACCGGCGGCCCAAATGGAGATTGAAAAAAAGAAGAGTTCGAGCTTCAAATGGAAACTCGGAATCTGCCTCCCTTGCCAGACATATGATGTTTTTAATGCCAGCTACCATAGAGATCCCCTTTTAGTAACTTTAAGTAAACAGACTGATGGGTAGGGCATTTTCCTGGAAGATTCCAAATCTGATTTAAAATCTAGGGACAAACTTTCAGTGTGCATTTTCTTCCTGCCACTGAGTTTTCTGAGAATTGGGCTATTCAGAAATAGACAGAAGAGGCAAAGGAAGCACCTCACCTGAGCTTTCCTGCACAAAAGCACTGCCCGACATCTCTGTGGCATGACTTGTGGCTATGAATACTGAGCACCTTTCTGTTATCTCCCCCTCTTCCCATGAGTCATCTCCTTTTCAAAGGTACAGCTTAACCCATTTCTCTGTCCTCAGCATCCCCCATAAGCACCTCCCCTGCCCTACATGTTGCAAATCTCATTTCTGGGTGCCTAAATGGTGTGCAAAAGATGTGTTCCCATGAACACTAGATCTCTCACTGTCTACTCCAAACTCTGATCTGAAAACAATAGAACTGTTTGTTATAGGCAAGAGATTGTGCCAAGAGGCAGGGCTTTTTGGCTTGGCTTTTTGAACTCATGCTGATGTGAAAATGGCAGGCAGGGAACCTACCCTAACACCCTCCATACATTGAGTACAGCACATGGAAGTCCAGCTTGGAGCTGCACATGCCCCTGTGTGATGATACACCTAAAACCAGGCATTGAATTACTGTGCAAATGTCCCAGGTGTATGAATATTGTATTTAGGACAGAACACTGATCTCTTTGTATTGACTTGTTTGGTTGGTTTTTTGGTGGAAGGAAGATAAAAATGTGGGAACTTCAGAGTATAATTATAATAGACGTGCAGATCGTGTCATAGGAAAAAGAAAATAAAGTGAGAGAGAAGGCCAGTACTAATCCTCTTGAATGATAACTTCTCCAATACTGCTTGAAAGGACAGCAGTGTCTGTTAAATTTATTGCATTTTTTCCTCCAGAAACCTAGGGACAGACACAGCCTACAGCAAGTCAGATATTTATCCAGGGAAGACAGATCAAATAATGGACTTAAGCCACTGGAGAGAGCATAAACATTAAATTTTAAGGGTCATGGAGTTGATTACATGAAGATGATGAAGCTTTCCAAGACAAGAAACTAGGTTTCAGAATGGTGTAAGAATATGGATAGTCCTGCTAAAACAGGAGTATCAAATGATATAGAAGTTCTCTTTCAACACAAGCAGTTGGCATATCCCTACACCATTTTTTTTTTCTCTAGAAATTGAGAAAATATGAATTAAAGTGAAATCAAATGATCCTAGGTGGTTCTCATGTAGGTATATATATTCCTCAGACAAGAGCTCACAGAGAGAAATCAGCTTGAAATTCAGGAACCAAACATAAAGCTGTACACCAGCCCTGTGGTTGTGCTTGCCTGTGCTTCTGTCTTGGATTTTAATGCATTCATTATATATTAGATATATTAGATATATTAGATATATTAGATATATTAGATATTTCATCTGTCCTGCATTCCATAATGCTCTTTCAGTTTTCCACAATTTCATTGCTAAAAAGTGAATAGAAACCACTTCTGAAAACACCCGAGGAGACAAGATGCCTACAACAGGGACAAAAGCTGTCCCCTGAGCTTTGTTTCATGGGGAAACTTAGCACTGAAATGCACCTTTGTTGATGTAATTTTTAACTTATCAAGACTTCAAGGGATAAAACTTCATTGAACAATGCTCTTAAGTTGAATTAATCAATTTTATTTATTTATTTATTTTGAGGTGAGCATGCTCTGTTGATTCTCAAGTCACATAAACATTTATTAATTTGTAAGCAGTTATTTGTTTCCTATCACTTTCCTCAATTTGATCATGATTACTCAAATTCAAACATTAGAAAGTGTGACAGCTACAGAACCCTTGTTATCAAGTTGCTGATCCATGACTTACACAATTCCTGGAGTTAGAACAGTGCCACTGAAGGAGCCATTGCCTGCTAGTGAATAAGTGGGTTTTGTCACAGCTCTGTTGTTCACAAAGAACTGTGTAAATGTGAGTAAATCAGAATTCTAGTAGTTCTTGCCTCCAATCAAACCACCTTTGTTTTCTTGCACATTAAAGATCCCTGCTTAAATCCATCATGCCTCTCTGCAGTCTTAAAGCTCCTTCCGTTTCAAACTTCATGACTAAAACTGTTTTATTTTTCCATCTGGACTGTGGAAGCATACCAAAGTTTCTTAATATATTCACCACTTCCCTTTCATTTGTTTCCTTTAAGAAAACATTTCATCTAGATAAAAGTAGTGTATAACAATCAAAATATTTCAAACACTGGCTCTGTTCATATAAATACATCTTTAAAAACAGAACAAAAAATTAGCAACAACAACAAGAAAAAAAAAAAACAAGAAAGAAAAAGGGAAAAAAAAAAAAGGAAACCCTGGATTAAGATGGAGGCAATCAGAACAGAAATTTTTGTGTAGCCCTGCTTGTGATACAAAGGACAGATGAGCTGCAAAATGAAATAAAGCTGCTTCTGCAGAGGAGATAACTGATGACTGCTACAAAGCACAGAAGGTTACAGTAACTAGGAGGCTAACAACCATTCTCCTATATGATTCAGTACTGGTGAATTTGATCACCTTTTTGTATAAAAACAAAGTTCCAAAAGCAAAAATTAGGATCCAAAGAATAATTTCCAAACTTTTATAACGCAGCATAGTTGCATCTGAATATGTTGACATTGTATCCCTACATGCAAAACCTGTTCAGGCAAACTTCTTACTAGCTACTCAGAGTGCAGGCACAAATTCTATTTCTCTTCACAAATTGTTTCATAAAGTGATGCATTTCTACTTCATACATTATTCTCAAACACCTCATACTTGGTATACCAGAACTCAAACCAAAAAAAAGACATATACAGACAAAACACATGAATTCCAAATATAGCATATATTCTAAAATTCACCTAAGAAGGTGACCTATCACTTCACAAGACAAATTTAGCTATGCTATAGCTTGATTTTGCCTTCTTCTATTAAAGTAAACCTTTTTTTTTCCCCTGATTTTTCAAAGGGGAAAGCATAGGGCGAAGAGTGGAAAGAGGCTGTTTAAAAATATTATATCAACATCACTGTTGCGCTATTTTTAAGTGGTTTTATTTAGAATGAACTATTTTTAAAGATGTTGCATTTAAAAGCAAGTTTACTTAACTTCTACAGCAGTCATAAAATAAACATCTAAATTATCTAACTCAATTAACAAAGACTACTTTTAGAAGTCTACTTTTTACATGACTTCAGAAATATTTTTTTTCTATTCCAATGTCTGATAATATTAATGAAGAAATTAAGAATGAAAAATGCTACTGGGACCTTCTACTCTAAGTCACCTTTGGATAAAAGATGCATATTCATTTTTGTGTACAAGTCAAACACCTGTCATTAGAGCTCAACACTTTCACTCAAGGAGTCACTACATCATTTGCAGCTGAAAAATCATGCCTGAAATTGCCAGCAGGTGACAGAAAACTAAGATATACCACGGCTAAGTAGCTTTAGCCTGACAGATTAGTTGCTCTTTAAGTTGATCATGTTCTTGTATCACATAGGGTTTTTCTCTACATACACATACAGGTGTTGATTTTGAAAACCTTAAATACTTTACACTATGCCACTCTGCAACTATGAAAACAGCACATATGTTAATAAAATACCTGCATTTGCAGGCAGTCTATTACATATTAAGTGGTCATAGGCACAGGAAACTGATTTTACATACAAACACAGTAAAAGAAAAGTAGTTGATAAAAGCTGATTGAAGGTAAAAAGGAAAAAATCATTTAGCAATCAGTTCTCAGTGGCTTCAATTAATAAATCTCTAAATTCACAGGTTTAGGTTTTTGGATTGGGAGTTCATTTGGGTTTAGATTATGAGAAACATTCCCTCGAAAATTGCTATCCTTCAAAAGCATGCTATAAAATTCCTAGGCACTGTTGTACAAGGGGCAAAGAATATGCTCTCTTCAAAGCTCAGGCCTATAAAAGCAATGATTCTTAGAAGCAGCTAATACAATTTTACATTTTTCAGATTTTCAAAAAATGTTTTGCCCCCTCGATGAATCCTGGAGCCCACTGCAGACAACTGTCTGACACACCTTTTTGCCCCTCCTCACAATACACAATTGCACAAGATCTAATGTTAAAGAGATAGTCATGCATGTAAAATCCTTTAATTGTTTGACAAGTCAACTCTTCCAAGAAACTGCTCATCTAGCCATCAAGTGACCGATACAATATCCTGAGATGCATGCAACAACATTCCAAAGCTAGCCTATAGCAAGTATCTTATAGAAGAAAGAAAGGTGCAGGGATAAAATAAGGATAAGAACAGAATGTACAGTTTCATTTATATCATGTTTGATTTGCATATACAGCAACAGAAAACTCTTACCAGAATGAAACTGGTGCTACTTCATTAATTTTAGGAGATTGTGAAACAATATTTGAAAGACTTAAGTGCCTGAACCCTTCTGTGTACATAAAGACATAGCACTCGGGGAAGCAGTACAGAGCTGTGAATCAGTGGCCTCTAAATATCATGTCCAGTTCTTCTGTCTGTAAGTTTTGTTAGTCACTTAACCAGTATCCATGGGCCAGATGAAGAAATTTTGCTTACCATAACTCCTCTGCAAGTTGGTGCACTTATATGTATGTTTAGTGTTTATATTACTTTAGATACGGAACTGCTAAGAATTGTCACGATCACTGTAAGAACAGCACGATTTGAAGATCCAAATGAGATTTTAAAAAGAAATAAAAATTAGCCTTTCCTTCCTTCAAAATACTTCACTTGAAAACAAAAAAGTTGCAGTGTTTCCTCATGTTGAAAGTGAAGCACAAACTCTTTTCACAAGTGTGCCTATCACTATCACATTAATGAGCTTCTATGAAAGCAAAGAGACACAGCTACCATGACTGACTGAAAGTCTTGCTTATCAGCTGACTAAATGAAGCAAAGGCCTTCATTCCCAGCAAATAAGTGAGAGCCAGCTTTACTGCATCATGCTGATTTATTTTTGCTGTCAGTCCTCATGAGGACACAGTGAAGACCACTAGGGAGGGGGGGAACGTACTGTAGACCCAACCTTTCTGACAAGATACATTTTTGCAGTTTTATTAAAACAATGAAGAACCAAACAAAATGAATTAAAGAGGGAAGAAAGAAAAAAAAAAATAACCCACACAGACTGGAGGAGGGTACATTTGTCAAGGTTGTACTATTTTTTTCCTGGTAACAGGTGTTTCCACTTTGAAAACCTATGTTTTTAAAGAATAACATTTTGAGCATAAATGTAAATCTGTTCACCTTCACAGCAAGTTTCCTGTTTAATTTAATACTAAAAATATTATTAAATACTACAAAAATGCAAACAACAGAAGAACTTACGTCTTCTTTACCCCAGAGGATGGAAGTGTTTGTAATACTCCATACGGGTACAAAAGATCTATTTCTGACAAGATCTGAACCTGAATGCAAGTTTATGCTGCTCTCACAGCTGAGTTTGCTTCCAGGTTTCCAGGGTGTAATTCAGCAAAGGGTTAACAGTAAAACACAGCAATGCTACTTGATTCATCAGGACAGCTTAAACCTGATTCAATTTAAGATGATGGTAATCTCTTCACACATCTTAAAGGATACCAGCTCAGAATTTCAGTATAAGCAGTCTCATAATAACGATAAATAACATCAAGCCAGGCAGAATGAAACTATTCAGACCTTTCCTAGACTCAGACAGGGTTAAAGCTTCCATTTTTTTCATGTAGTGTCATGCATAATTTGTACAGGGCTCAAGACCCTTCAGTTTCCCCTGACATCAGAGAGACTGTTTAGCAACATTGTGACTCCTTGAAGGCTATGCTGGAGTGTGGATTATTAATGATTTTAGATGGAAGAGCAGCACCGATTTGCTAAGTAAACTCTGCTTCCTGATGCACTTGGGAGTTTCTTTAGCAATGACCCTTTCCAGTGCAGGCCAGAGACAATTCACTTAAGAAACCAACAACCATTCCTCGCACAAATGCAGTCCTTGGTGGCATATCTATAAGCTATTTTAACATCTAATTCTTTGGCTTAAAGGACTTCAATTCTTTCAAGACCAGGGCAAACAAACAGAAGCAGCATAAACATATAATTGTGAAAAAGACAAACCTTTACATGAATCATCCTCAATGGGCTGCTTGAAAGCTGTTATGTCATTGAAAGTGCAAAGAAATAAAACTACTTTATCCTGCTCATTTCGAATTGGAGCAATTTTCACGAAGAACCAGACAGGTGTTCCTGGAAACAAACATATCAAAAAATTGGTCAGAGGTAGGCAGAACAGTAAATATGCTAGTTGAGATGTTTATGCTTCAAAATCAGCCATCTGTAAATGTTACTTTAATGCTGGGGTTTTTGTAAATGTCTATCAGGAAAAATGACAAATCAGCTGACAGTTAAGTTCTCTGCCTCTGATTAGCTTTTTAATCTTCAGAAATCACTTGCTATTTCTGGGCTTCATCTACTAAGTGAATATTTGAACTTATGAAGTGCTTTGTGATCTCCTGAAAGAAGAGTCCCATGTACGTGCAAAGGGTGCACACAACAGGGTCTTGCTGGTTCTGCGCAGGACTTGAGAACAGGCCCACTGTGCCTAGACCACGACCATAACACAGATCATAACCAGTTTAGTTGAACTTATACTTCTCTGCAAACGGGGAGCACCATCCCCTAACAATTAGATCAACCTGTTCTCAGATACAAAAGCCAGGCTCTGGGAGCTCTGGTCTAGCCAGCAAACCCCCTCATGCCAGGAAAATGTTTTGCAAGCTGTCTTTCAGCTTGCCTTGTCCTGAGCCTTCTCAAAATCACCCTGGTGTGAAGCAAGACTCCACTGAATTCAGGAGAGAACAAGCCATCAGGACCAGACCACGGGCTGTGGATGGGAGTAAGCTGTACTTTTCTAATTACTGCTGTAGATAAACTACTAATGAAAACTACTGGAGACATCAGAGCCTGCACATTACAGAAAAATATTATCCCAGATAATGACCCTTCAGATGCTACTGTCAGTTTTCCTTGACATCTATCCACACATATCACCTTGAGGAGAGAAACTGTCAGTCAGCCCTGCCTTTCTTTATTTCTGGCAGTTCTGCTGAGCTTGCTGAAAAGACCCTAGCAATAGCAATGAAGTTTCATGTACTAAGATGTTATCTACCACTTTGTTTCACAGGAGTCACCACACTGACTTGAATAATATTTGAGTATAAGCTGATTGGAGGGCTCAGAACAAGGCAGTTAACTCCTGTATGTCATAACATGGTGTCCTTGAGGGAATTATTTTTTTTAGTCTGCAGTCTTAATTTTAGTCATAAAAAGGTGACTCCTCCAATTGTGAGATGTGTGGTAATCAGGAGACGTCAGGGTCACCAGGCCTGGGCCTGCAGGTAGCTTATAAATGAATTTTCAGGCTGTCCCTACACCTTCAGCGATGATGAAAAAACTCACCATTGCTTTTGCAAGCACAGGAAGAGCCAAAGAAGATTAAGGCTTGCTTGCTGTGAGCAACATCTCTCTTGAGTATTCCTTGTGAGTTATGTTTGGAGAGAAGGGTCTATATATCAGGGGCCAACATAAGATGTAAAAATCAGCAGGATTTTGACCATCTGGGGAAGCCAGAATAAACAGCACCACACAACTTTTTATCACTCGTACAGGAAAGCTTATTTTAGAAAGGGTGATCTTAGAAGACTTCTTCTTCTTGTTCTTGATCCCAGGACTCTCCTCTAAGCTAGAGAGAAGATTACCTTTCATCTGAGTTGTTCAGTATTTTAACATGAGACTACATCATAACCAAGGGCCACTTGTGCTTCCTCACTGTCACAGGCTCACAAGGAGACCTCAGATAGTTCACCTGTTCAGCAAAACAAGCAAAGGCAGATTTTTTTTCCAACTATGTCAGTACAGCAGTAGTTGCTGATATCAGTGCCTCACCTGGCTGTTTCCCAGCCTCCATGCTTAGCAAACTTTTCTGGCCACAGAAAGACAGAGCATCTCCAAGATCCATGGACAACTTCCATAAATGAAGTTCAATTCCTAAGGCTCCCACTGTGCCTGCATAGCACAGGCAGTTTCAAACCCTGGCTGAGATTCCATACCATATGTACAGCCACCTCTATAAACAGCAGGGTATATGATGCATGGAGGCCTCTGCTCAAAAAGCAGAGAAATCCAGATGGAATCACTGATGGCCATTTCTGCAGCATGCCTGCATGGCAGAAAGTATTCAGGGGTCAATCTTTTTAATTATTTTTTTTTTAGAATTCTTGAACAACCTCTTCCAATAAAGTATGAGCAAACAAAAATGCTAAATGCAAGAAAATATTCAAAGTAACTGTGCCAGTAAAATCATCACTAACTTGCTAATGAGCTTAGAAGACTGCCACAAAGCAGCCAACAGCAGTAACACCCTTTACACTACCCTTTCTCAGGAGCTCCTAAAATTGCCTATCTCAATTTCTTCTTGCCTAGTTGTTTTTCCCATCTTCACATGTGAAGTATTCTGAGGCTGATCAAATCCCTATCTTGCTTTTACACAGACTCCTTGGTGACTAATTGCATTTTATTCTACTCGCATTAACATTCTTCACTAACACTGCAACTTTTTAATTAGCCAGGATCTCCATCTACAGCCTTGCTTTTTGATCTCCATCTACATGCACTTGCTTTTCTGATCAGGGATTTTCCCCCCCACCTCCTCAAAACCACTTTGTATTGTTTTGCTACTTCAAACTACAGCCATTCTGCTACGGGCTGCTCATATTAACCTTCACAGCACTGAGGCTGAAATTACATACTCGGCTTCATCACTGCCTCTCACAGCTATAAAAACTTATTACCCTGCTTTTGAAGATGCTACACACATCACAGAAACAGAGAGGATGTAATTCACCCTCTTATTCTGGCTATTTGTCAGATGAATGCTGTCATCTTCCCTTTATGATTACGGTATGATATGCTGTTGCCAGAGTTTTTTCTAACACGTTCTGAATGTAGCAAAAGGAAGGACTTTTCTCAATAACCTGCAGAAGGCTGCTGCAGAGCAAGAAGCTTCTATCAGCAGGGTTCTTACTTTCTGACTCCCTTGACTCCCACCCATACATTAGATTATCTATACATTATATATATCTTTACATTATCTATAGGAAAAAAGGCAAACAAAACACTGTTTTACCTAAGAACCGAGTGTAGATCTTCATGACTCTGAGACAATGAGAAAGAGACACATATCCTTGATAGCTAAAAGTAGGTGATTTTGATGACTGTCACTATTTGGACACCCTTATAACTTCCAGAGTTTCACAAACTGGGTGCATTCCAGGGCAGAACATAAAATCAAGTTGGCACACATGGTCTGTGTAAATCATCCTCCAGTTTTGGATCTACACAGTAACAGCAGAAATAAGTAGATAAAAAAAAAACAATCTGCCAGGCCATGTATCTGCCTCCCCAACATTATTCAGTATCTTTCCCTACAGTGTGTTCCCCACCATCTTGTTTCCTATTCACGAAAGAGACTGACAAGTGGACATAAAAACACAGTCACAAGGTGGGTTATGCGGGCTTTCCACAGTGCTCTGCAACCAGGAGCTCCTTCACAGCAGAACTGGGATCTGAACTGTGGGAATGCACTGAAAGGCTCATCTAAGATGTGGCTATGCTCAGCTTTTTTCTTGCATACTGGTTTAATTATCAGAAGAATTTTACTTTTTAAACATTAAACAGTTTATTTAACTATTAAACAGGAAAGCTCAGAGTATAAACCACTGATAAATCAGGTCGGAAACTAGAATTTCAACCTCCTACAGGCAGCCCTCATACTCTTAGTGTCAAAGCGGATGTCCCTACTCAGCCAAACGATCACTGCTGGCAAGGGGCACAAACAAGGCCATTTGAATGAAAAATGTGATTTTCAGATTCAGCCTATGGGTAACTGAGGCAGCAAAACTGCAGCATGTTTCAGGGCTCTAACAGCAAAACAAAAGTAACTTCCCCATATGTCCCCAGTCTGCACTGATATACAGCCACACAGAAACTGTTTACTAGTGTTTCCAACAATACATCTACTTTCATTTACATTTTGTGTTCAGTCCTGGCAAGCCCTCCCACTGGTGAAGTTCCATGATAATGCCAATGCACAAACAAAGAAGTAAACACTCATGAGCCACGTTGACTTCTGTTAGATATGGAATCAACAGAGAGAATCCAGAGTTTGTCTAATGGCAGAGGACCAATCCTGCTAGAAAAGCAAAAGTCACTTCAAAGCTGGCAGAGCAACACTAGAACAACTGGGAAGAAATGGAAGTCTACAATGAAGTTCTGACAGTAGCCGTAGGACCAGCCTGTCTCATGGTAACAAAGTTGTGTAGCTAATTCCAGAATTAACAGATGCAGCAATTAATAGTCTTCACTGGCCTGAGCACAGTGCTTAATGGTTTTGCATTAAAGGCAGACAATTTTAAGACCTGTGGTTCAAATTCCAAATCTTTTCCAGACTAACACACAGTAAAAATCTCCACACCTTATGATTTCCCATCTGTAACACAAATACTACTGCCTTGTCCCTTTCCTCTTTTCCAGTCCTGTGTATTTAAACAGCAGTATGTCCAGGCCCTCGCTGAGCAGGAACACCGGTATTTAACATTCTATTTAACTTTGGCTGAGGTCCTTCAGAAACTCTCATATCAAAGTGAATGAGATGTTAAGGGTCTATTCCAGCTTTTCCCTTCTGAGCACACTGATGAACTCTCCTTCAGTTTTCCCTTCTGTCAAATAAAAATAGGCTAAGATCAAAATCAAAATCACTGTCTAAATATGCTCTTTTGCCCTACCTTGAACTACCTAACCAAAAGGTTAGCTGTTCTTCAAAACTACAAAAAGAGCATTGTTTAAATAAAACTCCAATACACATTTTTTCCCCCACAAAGTAAAACAATACTAATTTATAAATACAATTAAAAAAAATGTTTTGACAATTCACCCAACATCTTCACTGCCCGTACTGAAAGAGGCAAGTTTCCTCAAAGCAGCACAACTTCTGCATTGCTTGATAATATCTCAAATGGTCATGAGACAGGTATTGCCCTGAAGGTAAACAGTCAAGCGCTATAGAAATGAAAAGGATAGAAATATGTGCTGTGTCTCCACCAATTCCTACATGCAGTGATGGACAGCAGGACTTCAATTATATAAACAGCACAGCTGACCATTTCAGTCACCCCTTCTGAGTTTTCGCTTATGCCCAGGTACTCAGTATGAGATTGTTTCTCTCTTTCCCACAGACTGAACAGTTTGTCCAATATCAAATTAGCAAACCAGCTGATGAGGCATAATCAGAAAGTGTTAGGCGAGCCACTACATCCACACAAATTTTAACTAGAAGCACAGAGGAGCCTGTGGCATTTCATCATTCAAGACAGAGTGCAAAAGTCTTCCTACAGACTCTACCTTCTAGAAGGGAGTGTGCACTGAACAAACCAACTCAGTGTGTAGCTCACTACTCAGTGCCAATAGTAACAGACCTTAAAATACATTTCCAGCACTTTAAAAAGCAGTTATCTTCATATCACAGAATCACTATGGTTGGAAAAGACCTTTAAGATCGTCAAGTGCAACTGTTACCTAACTCTAGCATGGCCGCTACTACACTATATCCTTAAGCACTACATCTAGACAGCTTTTAAATACATCCAGGGATGGAGATGAAACCACTTCCCTGGGCACCCTGTTGCAGTCTTTGATAACCCTTTCAGTATAGAAATTTTTCCTAATGTCCAACCTAAACCTTCCCTGATGCAACTTGATGCCATTTCCTCTTGTCCTACCAGTTGCGACTTGTGAGAAGAGACCAACACTCACCTCTCTATGACCTCCTTTCAGATAGTTGTAGAGAGCGATAAGGTCTCCCCTCAGCCTCCTTTTCTTCAGACTAAACAAGCCCAGCTCCCTCAGCTGTTCCTCGTAAGACTTATTCTCAAGACCTTTCACCAGCTTCATTGCCCTTCTAGATGTCTTCCACATGTGATGCTGCTATACTCTGGCACCTAATGCTTCTAAAGGTCAGATCTTTACATGCTAAGATAAGGAAAATCAATTTCAGACCCCAAAGGTGGAATCACTACACACAAGGGTTATCCTATGACACTGAACACAGTAGAAAAAAGGTTCAGCACACAACCTTGTACTGCAGCAGTGTTGATATGGTTTACCTATTCTGAGTTTTCTGAAGAACAGGAAGCGAGTATAAGAAAGGGGAAGACACAGGAAAGTCTTGAAATGTTCTTTCCATTTACTCCAGATAAAATATTTAAGGATTACTACTGGCAAGTCTGACTGTTCTGTGTATGTCTGAGATGACAGCAGGTCTTGCTTGCCAACACATTTGAAATTGACAAGATCAAAGTGAATTATCAGTTTTATGAATCCCGAATACTTGGATTTGACCTTGCTGAAGGCAACTGAACTCATGCAGATGGATTTCACAGAAAAGGAGATGCAGGTGCACATAGTGATCAACAAATCCTGAAGGCTCAGGAGGATACACACCACTTTAACACCCTCATTCTTTCCTGCTTCTGGTCCTAGGCAATGATTTGGTTTAGCAAAGTTTTCCATCTGGAGACACTAGAGGCACAGCACACACAAATAGAAATGGTTCCAAATCGTTTTAACTAATAACAGTTATGAGAAATTCTCCCTAGTGGTAGGCAGTCACAGGTCTACAACCCTGAAGTGAATTTTGCTCTCTATAAATTAGGATGAGGTTGTTTGTCTGCTTTTAACCTCTGTAAGAAGCACTGGTCCCAAAGATAAATGCAAGCAGAATTTGCCAAATCACCATTTGGGGCTTATTTGTCATTTTTTGACATCCAAAAGCCTTCTAATACACTCTGGGGTGGTGGAGCATGCGTTGAAAAAAAATATATCCAAGGAAACAAAAAAAAAACACCACAGAAATATTCATGGTACTAAATTTATTAAACTTCCAAGCACCCAGAAAACCAGGGAAGTGAGTGCCAGCACAAACTGAAAGTGAAGCCCAGCCTTTGGGATTCTTGACATAATATATTTACTCAGACAAGAGCTACCGCTTATCCAAACCACTTTGCCATGTGCAAAATAATTACGTACAGCCAAGACTTTGACTGCTACCACTCCACTGTCCCCACCTGTAGAAAGCCTCCAAGAGGAAAATAAAATAAAAAATAAATAAATAATAATAATTTTAGAAAAGGTATCTTATCACTCTCTGCAGCACAGCAAGGGGAATGTCTTTGCTCCGACAGGGGACACTTGAAGATTCTTTATAATTCTTTGTGCATTTTAGTTTTGAAGAGTCCAGCCCACTTCAGGTATTCTTCCACTGAAGCAGATCAACTGCATAGAAAAGGGGGTTTAGATTTCAAATGGGCACCACCTCTTCAGAGGCAGACAGAAGCAAGTAAATTTATATTCTTACAAAAATTTATTACCATAACAATGGAAGCAAGTATATCTAGAAGAAGCCTGCTTTTGCTCTGATTGTAACCCAAACCCATGTTGTAGTTGGAAAACTAGGTAATGAAAGTCCAAGTTTAATTTACTCAGCCATTTTCATTTATGAGGCTGACCATAAAGTGTAAAAACCTAAGATATGACTGTCAAAAGTTTCATAAGACATTAAATGTTTAAGCTGCATCAGTTCAGATAAGCTAGGATATGACTAAGACTAGATACAAAACACTAATACATTAGGCTCTATCCTTCCTTGGTGTAAGCTAACTTAACTCTGCTGATTTCAGTGAGACTTAGCAATGTTTTGATTTTTCCATATAAAAATAAACAATACTTCCAGTGTCACCGGACACTCACATCTAATCAAACAATGAAACTGAAGCTCTCACATGAAATTACTGTCAACCTATCTGTTGTCAGTTTGTAGTCCAGATTAAAGAAAGCTTTCACTTGGTCTCCTTCCAGGTATAACTGTGAATTCCCCACTGAATGCAACAGGATGGCATCAGAGCAACAATGACAAAAAAAACCTGGTGGCTGTGCACCTGCTTGCTCCAATTGCTTCTAATTACCCTGAAGGAGCTCTGCATTTCTAGGAAGCAATTCTTCCAGAGAATAACAATGATCATCACATATCTGCTAAGTAATCAAGGGCATAGCAAAAAGAACCATCAAATTTCTGTCACATCTTACCTTCAAGTTCTGAAAAGAGGGAGGATACTCACTTTTGGCCAGACAGAGAAAGGGGAGGCCAGGGTAGAGACAATATCCATAAATGCAAATATAATGAAGGCAGAAATTTGAATAATTGTTCTGAATACTACAGTCTATGTTGTTTCTAGAGTTGCAATGAAGCTGCTGGATATGCTGTACCTATCAACATCTAGATGGGGTAATCTTATCAGACAAACAAGTAAATACTAGCACTGTGTCACCACCATGGAGACTGCCATGGGAAAACAAAAAGCCTATCACTTTTAGCAACTTTATGTCAACAATAGATTGAGACATTGAATATCCAGCATAACACGAGGACATAATTGTTACTCAGAGACACATGACTGCTGTTCATAAAGATACAAGATGAAGATTGACCTGCACTAACAGCATCATAGGTAACATGAAACTCTTGCTTTGTTTTCCTTTTTTTTTTGCCTAAGAGGATAGAGATTGCATTGTAACACCAGCTAGTAGTACATTAAATGTGCAGCCTGTGGAAAATGCACCAATTATTGAACAAAACAAAAAAAGGAATAAAAGGTTGCTATTTGTCGTGACTGTTAGTTTATAGGAGAGAATGGACAAATAAAGAACAAAAATATATTTCCTATCTATTTACTAGCTAATTTGAAGAATAAAAATAGAATTAGGGAAGGATAGAGACACAAAAAGAGAAACAAAGAAGAGGAAAACTAAGATGTCTAACAAAATTCAGGGTCTTTTCCAAAACCTTCAAACTGAGAGTAGGTAGAAACTAATCACATTCATTGCCCAAGCAGGCAAGAGCCACGGTTGCAGGCAGAGGTAAGGTGACCACAAAGGCAAGACCACTTAGCAGCCTGGGTGCTACATGACTGGTAAATGAGTGTTTTTCTATGATGCAGTTTATTCTGAGAAAAAGCTCCAGGATGTCCTCTTTTTGGGTATTTTTCAGTTAGAACTCTCTAGTGTTATTAGTCAGTCTCTCTGACAGTAGTTAATGCACCTCTAAAGTTAAGAGTCTAACAAACCTAAGAGCACTGTCTCTTGTTAAAACGTAAAAGCAAGCTCTGTGCTTTCCTTTTTCCCATGCCTGTGACCCTCTGTGCACACAGCAGAACCATCACAGCTCTGCTTTTTGGCATGTCGCACAACACAGCTTCTGCACAGCTGGACTTTTTACCAAGCTGCCTCTCCTCAGGGAAGTGCGCAGCAGGGCAGGAAACATTATTCACTCCACAGTTACCTTGCTTTATTTTTACATAAAAGACAGAGAGGCCCCAGGCTTTACTACAGGCCATATGCTGCAGCAACCACAGAAGAGTAGCTGCATAGCCCCCTTGGTGCCAAATCACTGTTTACTAAGAGAGAATTCCAGACCCTCCTAGATCCCATGACTACATCTTATTTACTTGGCTTTGGATGCATAGATGTGAGCGCACATGGTCCCTATAGCCACTAACTGAGCTAGGAACAGAAATCAGCTTTAAGAAACAGGTAAACATGGAAAGCTGGTAACACCAGAAGGAAAGAAGCACAAAGTAAGGCTACCCAGCACACACAGCTTTTCAAATCAGTTGGACCAGCAAAGCTGTGCTCCAGAAGGGCCCTGAGCAATGGCAGCACGTCAAAGGTGCTTTGAACAGGCTAAAAAGAGAAGGGAGAAAAAGCAAAAAATCTCAAGGATCTTCCCCCCCTTCTCTGAAAGGTAACAAAAACTAATTCCATGTACTTTGGCAGCACCATTTCTTAGAACAGATTAATTCTGTTAGAAAACAAGCAGCTCCACACATCCATAGATCAGCACTAGCATACATAAGTATTACCTTTGAGCTTTGGTGAAGTGCCTGTGATTCTCTCACAAAACTTCATCAGTACTAGTTGGTCATTTCAACAGAAATAACAATGATTCACACATGCAAACAGATTGGATAACCTTTCCCCAGAAAACTGGTCTAACAAGAAACAAAGCAGCAATGAGGATAACTGTCAAAAATTACATCACAGCAGTATATATTTTTGTGGTTCAAGTCTCCCATGCCTACTAATGCAAAACTAATCAAATCGATCATCACAGCTGAAATGGGAAGGAGCTGCTAGCAGGATGCTTCTGCAAGGTACCCTCCCCTGTACACAGACACTACCGGTTTCACGATTAGAAGGCAAAATTGTTAAGAGCAAAGTAAGTTGCATAACGCAGACTTTCAGCTTAACATTTAGCCAGGCTGAAGACCTTAGTGTATTTACACTTCAGATGACATTAAGTAGATGAAAATAACTGTGCCATGATATAGCCCACACCAGATAGGGCAACAAGTTTTGGACAAGTAGCTCATCTGCTGACCTGTGCAGTTACAGACAGACTGAAATTCCTAGGGGAAAAAAAAAAAAAAAATCCTATCTCCATTAAGGAATTTTTGTCCAAAACAAAAGACACTTTCATCCAAAAATGTCAGAAGTAGTTCAGCTTTTAAAATAAACAATGGGTTCTTTTTATTTCAAACCAGGCATTTCTGCCTTTTCTATATCAAGTTCTTAAAAATTGAAAAAGTATGTTTTCTCTAACAGAAGCCATTTGCACAAACCTAGCTTGTGTATTATCACTGCTGATGGAATCTTGAGTGTTGTCTTAAAGCATCACACACAAATTGCTCTAAATGTCAGAACAAATTAGAGAGCTTCGTCTGCCTCCCTGAATAACTTTCATCCCTAGTGTTCTCATTTCTCCCTTGTAGGTCAACTGCTAGAACTGGGGCTTATTTAGCCCTAGATAAAGCACAGTCCTCCAGGCTGACAGACTTGCAGTTTACACTCTCATTTAAAACAATGTTACACACCCATGTAAACAAGCAAACCAATCAACTACTTACTGTTCTTCTTGTACATCAAGATTTCAAAGGAGTTCATCTCATAGTTCTCAAATGTTTGCCGGACCTTGTCAATTGTATCTTTGTCTGTCAGCTCTCCATACATAAAACTGCAAATAAAGCGAGAAATTCAAGTCAGATACTAGACAAAGACACAAAGCCATTTGTTTACACTGTGAAAAGGACCTATTTAGAAATAGCCTTTCTTTGATTTTCTTTCACCTGGAAAGCAGATTTGACAGATGCAGCCCCAGGAGATAAAAGACAAAACTGGAATAAACAGATTAGTTTTCTCCTCAAGCAACAAGCACAACACTACAAGCTATTTAACAGAAAATAAATCTGTTTTCAAATACCTGCAGGTGCTGCTTTTTTGCATAACTTCTGCTCTGTGATATCCTGATAGCTTGCAAAATCCATCGTTGCTGTAGACAATGGGCCAATCCACTATCTGGGCATTACCCAAGACAAAATTAGTATCTGTTTGAAAGAGCACATCAGTTAAACATTAGATAAGGCTATGGCTGCATTAGAGGAAATGCTCCTTTCAGGACCCAATGCCAATTGCTTCAACCCCTGCACAGTTTTTCCTAGATACTATTCCCACTGTGGTCAACAGGATTATTCCTGGGTTTAATTTTAAGCAAATTCTTATTTAAAAACAGTATTAATTACTCATACAAAGCCTAAGAAGATGGTTTTATGCAAAGGAGACACATGACGGTTTAGCAGGTAAAATTAATCTTGACCAAACTCTTCCCCTCTGCAGTACATGCACTGATCCACCACAACACTCAGTTTGAGTGAAGCTGCTGACACACAAACGAAACAGCACATTGAGCAATGTTTCTCCTCTCTGAAAGGAGATACAATGGCTCCTCTCAATATCACCTTCACTGCTGGCCACGCAAGCTCAAATACTTCTCATGCAATGTGTACAGCACAGCACTCCAAATAGACACCAGACAGCTAGGGTTAGTACTTACACCAGTAAAAAGAACTTTTTGTTTGCTCTACAAGCCAGAAAGAGTTTCAATCAGTAAGACACAAAAACTCAGCAGGATTCACACCTCCCTTCTCACTGGATCTGTGTGTGTTACTTTTTTTATGATTGCTATCCCTTTCAAATTGCAAAAGTACTCAATGCTGGGCCCACATTTCTCTTTTCTCTGCTTCTTTGGCTCTTGTGCAGTCAACTAACTACACCTATGCCAAGACAGATGGCAGTGCTGCCACTTGGACACCGGTAGGCAGGATGAGGTGGTAGCTCCTTTCACAGCTGCAAAGATGCCCTGACATTTAATACAAAGGCTAGGCAGCCACATGAGATTAAGAGGTATTCATATCTAAGGAGAGCCTTTAAGGGAATCCAATACACTGTCTACTTTTCAAGATCTACCCCCAACTACTCAAACATACCTAGCCATCATTAATGCTTCCTGCAACCAAGAGACACCTATTAATTGCAAAGAGTTTTGTTTATTTTAACTTCCCCTTTCCAACTCTTTTGTCCCATTGCAAACTTCAAGTGGGTTTAAAGAAAACATTCCTGTAGCTATCTAAATCCATTGCCCAATCCCATGAACATGATTAAGTGTATCTTTATATGCTCTTAGAATGAAATAGACCAGTAGTATAACTTTGGGACATTTTAACTGCTTTGTTTCTCACGGCCTCTTTTAAATACCATGGGTTTTGCTAGGTTGAAGCACTTTGTTCCAAAAACAATACATGTCTTTTACCCCTTCCTATGAATAAGTAAGCCAAGTCATTTCTCATTGCTAAAGCAAATGCTTTTGAGTGTCTGTTATAAACACTGCATTGTGCCATGTTAGGATATTTTTACATTTTCATCAGGAAGTACAAAAAATTGAAAAAGAAATATGCAAATACAAATATTAGGCCAGGTCCTGCCTTGATCTGGTGTTATTTCTTGAATGTATTCCTTCTCACAGTCTCCCCTTCTCAAAAGATAACTTACTCCTCACTCCCCCAAGAGCACTGCTTATTAACTTCAACAGTGGCCTTCCTTTCATACTTAAATCTCAACATTGTCTTCAGAAAAATAATCTCTTTTTTCTTTAATTAAAAGCTATATAGGGCACTTCACTGATGACTATTACTGTGCTAATTCCACTTTTTATCTTGCCTTGCAATGCTTCCCTGAGATACAACAATGCTCTTATCCCCTTTTTACAGGCAAAAACAAAACACTAAGTCCACAAGGGGATTTAAGCACCAAAAGGTGAGACTCCCCAGATAGCTGAAAGCCTGCAGAGAAGCCATTGGCCTCTGTGAGCACAGCAGCCAGGCAGCTGAGAGAAGCTGTAATGTAGCACCATGCAAACTGCCAGGCCAGGAAAGAGGTTTCCAACCCACCACTCTGCCAGCATTCCTTGGGAGGTTACCAGACAATGATCAATTCCTTTGTTTGTGATTTTGTTGCAAAGGAAGAGATGATCTCCATTGGTGGTTTCCAAAACTCTTGTGCCTACTATTTTTTAAAAAAAACCAAACTTTCTGTGGTCTAACAGCCCACAGAGTGGGAGCCTCACCATCTGCAAAGAAAGGATCTTGGAGACAAATAGAATTTCTTTCTGGTTACCACTCTTTCCAGATCTCTTTAAATACAAAACAATGACACAGTAGTAGTTCTGTTATTACATGGAGAACACACCTGCATTTCTTCAGAAGAAGCGTCTCCAACAATGGTGCTTTGCTTGTGTGACCCCTGGCAAGACACAGCATAAAATAAAGACTCCCACTTCCAAACCCCCTGTATAGTCTATTCCAACAGATAACCCGGAGTCAGAAGGGCTGTTCTCATTGCTATCACTTACATTCAATTGCATTGATATCCCTGACAACGTGCTTCTTGAAGACAGCTCATAATCTGTTAAACAATTGTTCCTAACATAAGAAAATATTAAATAACATCCACTGAGGCAAATATTGCCTCTCCATCTGCAGGGACACAGGGTCCCAGAGGCCAACAAACAGCTGTGGCTTTGTTGCACAACAAGCATGAGGGATGCTCTAGTGACCTCTTTGAGCATCACAGGACAATGCCTCTTGGGGACTCACAAGCAGGTCAACAAGGCCAGGAAAGGAGCTGATCAGAGGAAGACCATGACAAAATCCACTGCTAAATTCTCTTCAAAAACAAGAGGTAAAACGTACATGTGATAGCTGCAGTACTCAAACTATTTAGCAACTTGAGACACCCCTCTGAAAGGACTCAAAGGACTCCCTTACCAGGAAATCAATTTCTGTCACAACGTCGATTGGGTTAGAAGCATTGCCTGGCACAAGGAGAAGCTGTAAGCATCACTGGCCCTTATTATCCGCTCCAAGAAGAACTCAGATAGGAACCGGAGAGGACAGGCTCATGTAAAAGAGGACCTGGGGTTTTGGCTTGTGCTGCATTTGACACAGTCTGAACAAGACCACTGGGAGGCACAGAAATATGTAGAAGCGCAGTGCAGAGCACATCACACTGCAGAAACACAAGTAAATATTGTAGCATCCCAAAGGCAGCATGATTACTTGCATGAGTAGGGTGGGGTTCTATGATAAGGGTCTGCATCACTGGTTACTTTGGGAAGTGCCCCACTTCATGTTTTCTAGCCTGCATTTTCCACAAGTCAGTTCTGTTCACTGCAGTATATCCACATCAGCCTTTACACATTCAAATGTCAGACCTGTTTTATCACTTTAAACTAGACACAGCTGCTTTAAAGAAACCAGAAAAACATTTTAACTCCTTCCAAAATGTAAGAATGGATTTTGCTCAGTCACTGAAACCAGTACTTCCCTCCACTTGTAAAATACACCACCACAGAAGAATCAGAAAATACCTTTCCAAATAACAGCAATCCATTAACAACAGTGATGGCAAGCCTCTAGAACACCCACCTTCACCAAAACTACCAGATCTGCTGGGTCTTGTTATTACATATAGCTTTTTAACCAAAACTGTTCATCAGCTTAAACCTCCAAAATGTCTGAGGACACAAAATACCTCACAGACATGTATGTGGTCAGGTCTGGACTAGCTTACTGAGGAGAGGTTGCCTCCTTACGAGAGTATGGAGCAAGGTACTGAGATGCTTCCTCCCTACCATTCCCCTGCACTGCGGTACATTCACACCCATAGCATCCCAGCCTCTTCTGTAAGGTGGACCTTGTCAAGCTGAGCCCCCCAATGTCTTTCCAGAGGCCTGCACACCAGTTCTGCTTTCTCTGTCTCTTCAGTGATGCACAAGTCCTCTCTGGGACACACCATCAGCAGATCAGAGACCAGCATCCAGACATATTCCCATAACACCGCCAGACACATTTCCCACATTGCTGCCTGCACAGCAGAAGCTCACAGAGGTGACAGAGAAAACCTCTGCTCAGCGAGTCATGTCGCAGACCTTGGGGACAACAGAGTCTGCTGCCCACTGTGCTTTCAGATACATATGCAGGTCTGTCAAAGCCCCAGAGTTTCCCACCCAAGTGTGCTCAGGTTGGTGCAGTACAGAAATATGATTTAAATATAGTAATGCATTTTCCCCACAGTCCTCACACAAATATAAAACTCAAAAGATTTTCTCCTAATTCATTCTCCTCAGCAAAAGGAGAATCAGGCTCACTGTGGTGGGAAGATCTGCTCCTCACCAAACTTAGTAATTCTCCCATCAGTGTCCAACAGAACAGAAACTGTCCTCCTCATTCCAGACCACAGCCTTCTTCACACTGGGTGAGGCCAGAACCCTGGTTATTGAGACCAGCCTGTCTTTTTTTATCATGTCCCAAACTCCTCCTTTGGATCTTCAGCAGAACAAGCCTAGACTTGGAGCATTACAAAGCACAAACCACTACTACAGCAGAACTGAAAGAACTGCTTAGTAAATAGGTTTCTTATGCTACATATGATCACTGGGGATAGGGGTGGGGGGTACAGCCACCTCCAATAGCTGGGCATAAAGCAGCACAGGTGCAATGTCATAGCCAGCAAAGGAAACGTGCAGCAGGCAAAAACCATGTGCAAATGTCATACATACAAGGGACAGATGAGTTTCTAAATAATTTCAGTATTTGCAAACTTGTGACTTTGCATCACAAGTAGCATCACTTGGATATGGGGAAAAAGAGAGATGGTTTCATTTTTAGTAAGGCACACAATGCATGGAAATGAATGTTGTTTAGAAGCAGGCCTGTCAAAATTGCCACAATCACACCACTCATATTATGTTTTTGCTTTAACAATTTGCAAAGTATAGTTATGTAGGAATTTTTGTTCATGTTTAATCTCAGCTTAGGAAAAAGTAAAACAGAAGCATTTAGTCACACTGATTAGTTCCATTGTTCAAATGTGACTTCCGAGATCAAAACACAGCCCTAACACACCACAAATAAGTCAAACAATTTCAAGCGCCTACTCAGTCCTTCCTTTGCACACATGGGGTTCAAGGCTCACACTTCAGGGAGGAAAGACGCAGGAACCAGTCAAACTTTCATCTTCACAGAAATGCTGCAACTGCATTCAGAGCAAGTACAGAGCTACTCAAAGGACCAAAAGACTATTCACATGGTAGAATATCAGTACCAAGACAAAATTCTGCTCCTCCACCGACATCCTCCTGTAGAAGTCACTGGTGTTACATGGATACACATATCCACTCAGTATCGCCTTGTAGTCAGTCCGACAGTGGGAGTGCATCAATGTTTAAATATCCCACTAAACAACTTGATCCCTCTACAGAATATAGTGGCCTCAAAATTAATTAATTAGCATTGAAAGCAAATTATTTTAAGCTGTAGCCTCACTCTGAGACAAAAGAATCATAAAACCCAATAGATAGGTTCATTTGGGCTTACATGTTTTATCAAAGTTTTATATAAACTATATTTCACAGAAACAAAAATGGATTTAAAAGCTCCCTGACTGCTACAGCATGAGCACAGTCCACTAAATGCAGACATTTTGTGTTTTATTTGAATATGTCTTACACTGTCATGTATACGCCACAGCATAGTGCAAGTACAGGCTGAAAAGAATTATTAAAAAAATTTATTTCATCATACTTACCACAAATACCAAGACAACACTAACCAAAACAACAACTTCAAGTGACTCAGTTTGAATCATTACACAAAATGAATGCTAATTTCAGCCAGCAGTATAGATAAGAATTACTGATTAAATCTCAACATTTGTTATTTTGCATTGCTGTAGCAAATATTCCGCAGTAGGCCTCCATCATGAGAAAAGTTTAAACTGAAAAGAATATAGCCTTCCAACACTAGTAGCTGCAAAATCATAATAATTATCTGTATTTTTAAAACATAAACCAAATTAGTGCAGAATAATGGAACAAGAACAGCTGAAATTGAAAGTGCACAGAAGCTGCCATTTGTATTTTATGCATATTTAATAATATTTATGCTAATATTTATAGCATCATTCTTTGCTATTCCTGAAGTAATACTGTTCATAGGGAGAAATTAAAAAAAAACAAACCACATTCAGACAAACGTGGTGTTACCATGAGATAATTTTCAGAAATCAGAAAGTTCATCAGCTGTAATAGTCATACACTGCACCATTTTAATAAAGGACAAAAGTACTGTTTAGCACTGAGACATCATCATTCAATTGGTCAGGATGTTTCCCCCCCATATGATCCTAAAAGAAATCCGGGGAAAAAAACAAGTTTTAGTTGAATCGATTATATGGGTCATCCATCAGTTTAAATAAGTCATTTTATTTACTGATTATAGCTACAGCCATCAAAAGCCTTAAAAGCATTTGACAAGACGTAACTGCCTGCTCACTTTTATCTATACAAGTTACAAAAATGCATTAACAAATTCTCCAATGAATGGGTTTCATTAAGATTTGGTTTACGATCTTGTTCTAGGATTTAATGCAGAAATAGATTGATATGTTGAATTATCACAGTAGAAGTCTTTGAACTTTCAGAACATTAATTTTAAAAAACATTATCTATCATCTCTGTGTTGTAGTTTTTTCTTGCTGTTTATAAGTTTAAAGGAGACTAGGTTGTACATTTCTAAATACATAAAGATGCACATTGAAAACTAGAAGCTTCTGGCCTAGTAAAAGCCAGGAAAAAAAAAAAAATATTCAACTCAAGTGATACAGAGAAAAAATTTGTCAATAGTGAATACATATTTTGAAGTACTGACCAATTGTGTGAAAAACATGGATGAAAACAAAAACATCTTCATGGTTGTTGACTTAGAAAAGAAGTAAGATCAGGAAGAAACAAACCCCTTTCCCTTGTTTCATTCTCCGTTAGGAAGAAATTTCACACAGAACCTACAAGTTGTGCCCTTCTGGGTTTCTAAGGTCTGCTGCTTTCATGGCTAAATGTCTTGTTTTAATCAATGCCAACAGACAGACCTGCACTCCTGGACTTTGCCAAAAGTGATTTTATAGGAAATCTGGGATAAACTGGATCTTGCAGGATTAGATACAAAAGGGTACAGACTCAAGTTCAATGACTGGATGCCACATCTGTAGAAGATAACATTCACTTTGCCTTGCACAGGACAAGCCACAGTAATAGCAAGAGAAACTAAATCTTCTGCTAAAGATACTCCATACATACAGTACCATCTTATTACTGATCCACCAGTTTTCCATGCGCTTTTTGCAAGGTGTGACTCTATCAAAGAGCCTTCCCTACAGGAGAAAAGAAGCATTCTCCAGGTCAGACTCCTCTATGCTATTATGTTGGGCTTTTTCTGCTGAAATTAACGCACTGAAGTCTGGAAGGTGGATGAGACTTTAAATTGGCAGCATGGAACAAAAAGCCTCCTGCAAATCTGCTACAGTCAGCACATTTGGGATCTTTAAGATAGCTTAACCCAGTCATTGCACCTCATAAGGAGTACCTGCGTATTGCTCTTCCACGTGCACTTTGTTGTTTTCAATACATTCACGTTTAAAACAGTCACTAAAATACATTTCCCTATTCAATAGAACCTCACTAGATCACACTAGGATGTAATTTATCTGCAGCGCGAGGCTTCTGAGCTGGTCCTCTACAAAGAATGAATTTCATCCAGTGTCGCTTGATAATTCACTGAAAAATTATGGAAACTCATGAACCATAAGGAAACCAAACGTATTCTATCAAAATGAAACAAAGAAGTATACTCCACCCCAAAAGTGTGCTTGCTAATTTCAACAAAAGCAGTCCTTTTTTGTTGCTATTTACCAAAGTGCTGTAGTACTATGAGGTACCCCAGTGATGCCCAGAACCTCGTTACTTTTGGCGCATCACATACAGAAGAGCAATGCCGAACATGTGCTCCCTACCAACACAAAAGCTCAGTCATCTGAAAGCAATTAGACCCACAACACTTAAGAGAGTGAACCCTTCCTTTGGGGAAGGATGCCTATACTGCTTCTGGACCCAAATCGCTTTACTTGCAGCCAGATCTTTGTTTCCCTACCATGCTGCTCAGTGCTTAAGGTTTTGAAGGGAAGGCAGGCAGGACCGAGTTGCAGCAGACACAGCACTGTCAGTTAAACATCCTTTGCAAACATTTCATTTAAATGAACATCTTATTCAAATGAATACTTTATTCAAGTGCAAAAGTATGAAAATAAAACTCAGTTTAGTTCTTCATTCTTTGTTCATTTCATCTGCATTTCTCTCTGGCTGAAAACAAAAACAGGTTTTTCAGTTTCAGAGCTGTTTATTATAAAGTTAATTTCTCTCCTAGGTCTCACACAATGGTACAAGGTTAGTATGCCCAGGTTGCAGAATGTTTATTGTACTGGGACTTTACAGGCTCCAGTGGAAGTAATGCCATAAATCATGGAAATGTCTGCTATTCTTAGGATTTGTGTCTGAAGATGCTTTTGCTTTCCCTCTATGGAGCACTTGCTGCAGTCTCCATCGAAGGGTGCAGGTTTGCTTCCATACATGACCTCACCCTCAGGTGTTCCCAAGGGATTTAGTGAAAGCAAGACCAAATTCACACAAGCAACAAAACTGCTAACCTCCCGCTCTTCTAACATCGCTGTTTTGTCAATAAAACAGAAAAGCATCTGTGACTTTCACTGAAATTCCAAAGCCATATAAACAGCTTGCTCTTGCCATCCTTATGCATGCACAATCATCACATATCTCAGGGAGAATTTTGACCAAGGAATGACTGAACAATCTATCTGGTATTTATGCGAACTGAAAAGTATTTTTGCCTCCGGTTATTGATAAAGCATTGGAGTATCACAAAGAATCAGTATTCTCTATAATATCCAGCATCATTTGAATTGGGTGCCTTGGCCATGAACCAAGATTGTAACTGTTATTGTTACAGTGCTTGTATACTGTGGGTATATCACATTACCCAAGAAAAACACTAATATCGCATTAGCAGTAACCATTAGGGGCCAGTGATTCTTTACATACTGCACTGTTTTACAGCATGGACTCATTTTTTGTCCCATTGGGTGTTCTGGTCTTTAAATATTTCAATGCTTCAAACAAATTTTTGCCAACCAAGCACTACATGCCACATTTATTTTTTCTAGCTCTGTATGGCTAGTACAGAAACAGCTTTTAAACATTAAATACAAGACAAGCAGGATTATGGTGTCCCTCATTTCAAAAAGGAAAGAGCCTTAAATTCACACTTCATCCAAAAGTCTTCTTGTGAGAAGAAACCACAGAGGACCAGATGAGGTCCACAAGGCTAGACAGATGACACTTCATATATTCTTTCCTGTGTGTGCTATCATAAGGCCATCCCATCCCAGGATGGGCTGAGAAATTTTTGATTCCTTCTTCACTCCAACTGGTGAAGAGGAAACACTGTGCAGCTCCTAACCCTAGTATAGCTCATTTGGCTGGCATTTAGTGCATGAGAACCCAGCTCAGTTGATTTGCAACCTAAGAAGCAGCTTTCATCCCTAATAACCCTACAGGAGACAATTCAGACCAATGGGGTTTGAGGTGAGTCTTGCTGCAGATGGTGTGATAGAAACATGAGCAAAATACTAACCCCTAAGAGAAAAACCCTGAATGTGCATGCCCGTGTACACGATTACCTTTAGCCACTGAACATGCATCAGCTTACCAGTTTCACATCTAATATGAAAGGCTGTCCAAAGAATTCCTTGTTAAACTACTGGTAAAAAAAACGTTACAACTAGTGCTGTCCTTAGAGCAATGCTTCCAAAAGAGGTTGCATGCCAATTACTTTGTTATTACCATACAGCCTCTTTCACTGAGTTAACATGTCTTGGAAAGCCCCAAAATACAACATGCAGTGAGAATGTGTTTTCCTCAGTTCACCTGTGACTGTGGATGCACATCCCACACAAGTACCTTTAAGTGAAGCACTTATCCAGTATCCACTTCTGTTCAATGACCAAATTCCTCTCCTTTCAAAGGGAATCTTCCCCAAATTACAAACATTCCTGTATCTGTATCACCTCAATAACTGTTGGCACTAGTTAACTTGCTTGCATGTGCCAACAAATACAATTTGACAACAAGCCCAAGGTTTATTTGGCAAATCCCAAATATCCTAGATAGTTTCATTGTGGATCACATTACTACCCAATCAAATGAAACCAAGAAAGGGGAGCCAAACCTCAAGCTTTATGGGCCCATTTAAGCACTCATCTTGTGGGCATCCCAAATCATCTCAAAGGCCAAGTAGGCAGGCCAAGACAAGACAAGGAACCGGCATGTTTCCATACTGCCCCCGCGCTGGCCAGCACAGCCCTGCCTGGCAAGGAGCAAAAGGAGACTATCCTTGTTTCCTGAATGAGACAGATGAGAAAAGGCTGATGGTGCCACCTTAGAACTGATTCATACAGCATTCGTATGTGACGGCATCACATTTACAGCAAAGCTGGACTGGGTCCAGCAAAAACTAGAAGGCACATTACAGAAAAAATGGGGCTTCTAAACCTGAGTCACTTCCCTAAACTTCTCCTCATACGTCTGAACCATGCATCACTTTCTCCCAAGCTTAATCTAAAAACTTGTATTGATTACAGCCCTCAGGACTTGCTGAGCATTTGGAAATGGAGTGCTGTCATTTTACCAGTGCTGTCTAGCACCACACTCTGTGATGACACCTTTTTAATAATGGGGGAAAAGAGGAAAAAAAGAGAGCATAGCTTCTGCTGCATGATTCCCCCATCTCCAAACCTAAACTGATTTATTGCATCAAGGTTTTGGCACTGAAAGTCAAAAGAGAAAATTGGGTTTTAATGAAGAAAATAATCTGCAAACTCAAGACAGTTTTGAAAAAAGCCTCAGATAACTGGTGTTGGAAGATTAGAGAAGCAGCCTGAATGTGATGAAATTTAGCATTTAATTTTCTTTTAAAAAGAGGGCAAGATTCACTGTAAGAATGGCAAGTATTTTTTCCAGAACATAGCTTCCAACCCCTTCTCTTCTACAGGAAACATACAGAGAGAAACTACCTATAAAAAGAGCCTCACAACTTTATGTGAAAATATGGTCTTATCAAAGGCTATTTCTCCAATTATAACACCTAACTGAGAAAAAAAAACAAACAACCCCCCAAACTCCTCACCACCAACAAAAAAATAATAACAAAAAAAACCCAGCCCACAACTGAATATCATTCTTCAGATAATTCAACTTTTTAGCTGCTTATCAAGAGGGTTAATTGTCTTCGCCTTATCAAAACAAACTGACTGTTTTTAATTAATTAGCTCCTCTTGTCTTCAAAAGGAGCTTGATGCTGCATATTCTCCATCATACTACAACTTCTTAATCCCTTAAGTAACCCCATTGAAGTCAACGGAAGCATTAAAAATGGCAGAACTTAGGGTCAGAGTTTTTTTTTTTTAAATGCACATGCCTAGGTTTCAACAAATACATAAACGCTTGCATGGTCACAGGCTTACTGAGGGAGCAGCTTTCCATAAGTCCCTAAGTGAAAGAATCTGGTTAACATTAATGCATATTTGCATGCAATTGTGAAATTCGAGGCATTTCCCACTCCAGTTTTCCAAGAGAGACACCTGGTTACAATGCACCAGGAAAAAAAAAAAAAGATAAAAAATTGGAAAAAAAATAATAAATGTATCTACCCTCAGCCCTCAAAATGGCAAACTCTCTCCTCACTTAAGACAAATCCTCCCGTTCAACTCAGGCAGGCAGCCCTCGCCGATCCCCCTGCACAGGGCTTTCCCTTCCCAGAGACCATCTTGAATCCCCGCACCGCTTCCCCGGCCGAAGCCGCCGTGTCCCCGCAGCCTCAGCCCCCGCCGAGCTGCCGGACCCTACCCGTGTCCCGACCCCCCTCATCCCCCGTGCCGGGTCAGGCCCCGGCGCTGCCCCCGGCTGGCCCCTCCGGCGCGGATCTTGTCCCGCGCCGGGCACAGCCCGGCCCGCAGCTCTCCCTGGGCGCACCGCCGTGCCGGTGCACCTGCAGCCGGAGCCCTGCCGGGAGGCGGCCGCCACGCCGCCCCGGGCCGGGGGCTCTCCGCAGGACTTGGGCGACGCAGCCGGCCGGCGACCCCGGCACCTGGATGCGCCGCTTCGGCAGAACTGCCTGGGAGGGGCCGGGGCTCAGCGCCCCACGCCTAGGGCTGCCCCCGTCGAGGAAGCAGCCGGCTGCTTCGCTCCAGCGAGAGCTCGCCCTCAGCCCCGGGGCTCCGCCGCCTCCGCGGTTCCCCCCTTACCGTTAGACCTTCGCACGATGTTCTCCAGAAAGGTGTTCTGAGGCGCCACCAGCCCTCGCCTTCCCCCGGCCATAGTCGCTCTGCGGGAGCGCGGCGCGGAGGCTTCTCTCAGGGCCGCGCCGACCCGCGCTCTGCCGCGCCGCTCCCCGCCCGCCCCGCGCGCCTCATGCCTCCGTCGGGACCGGCACGGCTGTGCGGCATCAGCCCTCCCGCCGCCGCCTCCCGCGCACCGCAGACCCGCGGCCACCGCGTCGCCGCCGGACCGCCCCGCAGCGGCCCCTGCC
>WTSP01013763.1:119770-187917 GCA_025331215.1 Actenoides lindsayi | reverse complement strand
GATCTCGGCGTCTTTTGTCACCACTCCCCCCCCCCCCCCCCCAAAATAATAATAAAAAAATTAAAGACTTGCTTGGGGCAGGATGGGAGACTTTAATTAGCACTCATAGTAGGGATGGCTGGAAATGGAGATAAGCAAGTTAGTAATAATGTAGGCCTCAAAGTACTATTAGCCATATAAACAGTTTAGACGGGTGATGTGGTCATCACCAATGATCTTCAGATCAGCAACGGATGCTTTTCAGATGGATGCTTTACTGTAGAAGAAATGCTTTAGCTAATTATTTTGGTCTTAGTAGGTTGACAGTAAAGGATTACAAGTCTTCCTCTGTTCTTAACCTCTAAGCCTGTATTCTAAGCAGTGGGAAGTCAGGCTTCTCTAGCTTCCAGGCTTGTCCATTCGAATGGACTTTTCTCACGGCACCACTGAGGGTGTTACCCAGAAGCAGTTCTTGCTGAGCTAGAATTGTCAATTCAGGTCTTCAGCAAATGTGAAATCCTTCAATGTTGAAGGCGCGTTTGGTTGGTGTGTGTTCTTTGGAATCCCTGTATGCATGGAACATGGCACGGTTTCAGTTTTTCTTTCTTGTGTAATGTTTTGCAGGGTTAGATAAACTTCATCTGTCAAACAATCCAAGAGACTCGGAAACAAAGCCGTCTGCAAACGGGCATCAGAAAACACTGTGATTAACAATCCCCTGCAATCAACAGAACTGAAAACAGCAACCTCATGGCATTCCAGTCATCTCATCAGCATTTTTATATTCATTTTATTTGTTGATAATTTGGGTCCATCCTTGTCTCATCTTTTGATGCTGTGTGCTTCTGAGGAAGTTAGGTATATAAGATTCTTCTCTTTCCAGTGAACTTTTGGTCTGCTTGTTTATTTCTGAGTAAGTTAATGCAGGAGGTGCCTTGAAGACTGGACGCTGGCGAGAACAATGCATTCCTTTTCACTTGGTGACAGTCTCACATCTTTAGATATAAACCTGCTACCATTTGAATGCACAGTACCTCCTGTGTTATACAGACACAGCTGTGAGGAATAACTTTGGGACGTGGTTAAAAACAAAAACACAAAACCAAAACAGAACAAAAAAACAAAAAAGAAAAGAAGATACACTTGAAGCCCAATATGACCCTTACTGGAAATGTAAAGTACCTGGACTAGGTATCCTTGACAGCAGGTAAACAGTTCAACTAAGACCATGTTAAAAATGACAGTAACTGATAGAGGTCAGAGCTCCTTTCGTGCTGGATACAGTAGGCTGTTCCTAGTCTGATGGCACAAAGCTTTCTCAGAAGGCCAGCGTTTTCAGCTTTCTCTTTGTAGCTATACATGCCAGGTTGCTTTACTGGTAGTCAGACAATGTCTTGCTGAATAGAGCAGAGTACAAGATGAAGATTAAGTTCAGTGTTCAATCTGAGCCTAGTATGCTTTGTAAAAAGCTGTGTAGACCCCCTGTCACAGCTCTTACGGTTCTGTAAGCTATTGTGCCATGGAGGTCACTTACCCTACCTACCTACCTACATCCCTATAAATTCTTTATGAACTACTGTGTATAAGCAGTACTTGTAATCAATGCAAGTAGCACAGGCCTAGGAGGCTGCAATTGCAGTTTTTTTACAGTCTTCTTTAATTTGAAGTAAATTATTTCTCCGAATTTATACGATAGTTACCAGGATTTCTGTTCAGTGGCATAATCCAGTAACTTTCACTAGCCTGTTTTTTAATGTACACATGAACATGTATATAGGCATATATGTGTAGATATCATAAATTAAATTCTATGCTTATAGACGTGACAAAAGTGATTTGGTAAGTAAAACTTGGGCGTTCAATCACGGTAGGATGGATTTCTGCGGTGTTACCGTTGAACTGCTCAGAGGCCTTAGATTCAGAATGGCATGGGTGGGTGGTAACGTCCTTTTTCATAGCATTACTGCAGCCTTGGGAAGCCTTTATAGTAAAGAAAAACCCACCAGTCAAATCCCAAGTAAGTATTCAAAATCCAGTTGCACTTTTGTCCTGCTCTGCCGTGAGTAATCTTCCAATAGATCAGAAGGCGGCCGGACACCTTCAGTGTGTGCCCGTCAGGTAACGAGTCAGGTAAAGATCCTGGGGGTTTTCCCATTCCTGGAAAACAGGTGTGTCTGTAGTTTGGGGTCTCATGTGTGATGGAGTGGTGAGAACCAGCTCTCCAGTGTGGTTCTGAAATAAGATGAACCTCATGTCAAAAACTCTTTGGTTGTTCTCCTGAGATGACTGCCCTGGGCTGTAGACCTTACTGCTCTGTGTGTCAATGTGAGAGTTGTTTTTTTTTTTTCCTCTAGAGTGCTTTGAAAATCAAGCTCAAGTATACAAGAGGATTTTCCTTTTTTTGTGTCCTTTTTTGTTGTCTTTTTTTAGCTGCCTTTTTTGACTTGAACTGGGGCATAATGTAAATACTGCTGTAGTAAATATGATCCTGGAGAGTTACCTTTTTTTGATTTTGGTTTGTTGGGTTTTTTTTGGTGTGGTTAGTATAATTTCAAGACTTATTAAACTGACTATTGATGTATTGTACTGAGTCTTGAAAGGCAAAGTAAAATTGCTTGATTTCATTAATATTCACAAGCATGTTTTCTGTTGTTTGAGTTTAATGCTGACATTTTATGAGAAATCTTTATCGGAGTCAAAGTTCTACAACCAAGAGCAGGGAGCTGTAATTAAAAGTCATTTTTAAAATGTGTTTACAGTTAAAATACTGGGAAATTTATTATTAGAGGCATCATTCAGGTATTTTCAGAGCTTGTAGCCTTCTGTATTAGCATTACAGTTAAAAATAACTGAAATATATCTACTTGTTCATGCAAGGGATTGTGTGACCAAAATTGTCCTTGTGTCTTAGTGGGGCTGGTGAATTGTGGTATGTGAGGCTAGTTAGCTTTATTAAAATACTTCTATTACAACTTTAAGACAGTTATTTAAATACAGTCTGTGAAACTGAAGAAATTTATTTAAGGAATAAATCTGGGGAGTATGAACCAGGATAGGTCTTGCTTTTCCTGCTTTTGGAGGGATGTCTGTCCTGGCGTCGGTGACCCGAGAAGATGGGATTATTATAATGTGTTTATGGTTTCTGAAAGTGAGTTTGGCAATTACTGAAATCGAGTAGAGGCAGTTCCTGCTGCTAGCACACAAGTTTCAGGGGAAGACTTTAAAACTCTCTTTAAAAACAAATGTTACAGCCTGGCCTGTTCCCACCCCTTCTGCTGGGTTCTGCAGTCAGGGAGCTGTGTGGGTTAAGGCTACGGTAGGGAGGATTTTACACTGAAACACTGAAGAGGGTTAGGATGCTGTGTGGTTTCCAAGGTGGGTGAGAACTTCAGAACTGCCCTGTGCAACTACTGACAGTGTTTTGTTTTAAAATCAGCTGTTTATATTGTGACACTGTCCACATTAAAATAGGCCTTTGGCCTTGAAAACAACATGCTTATGCAACAGTTCTTTACAATAGTGAGTGTAAGCAACAGGTCACTATATACTTTTCACAGAAGCATACGGTCACTTAAATACGAGCAACTGGTAATTCATTAATGGATGTTGACAATACATTCCTAGTATTTTGACTCATGTAGAGTCAGGTGGTCTATACCTTCAAGGTATATACAGCTGATCTTAGTAACATTAACATCTGCCTCACTTCTTAGGAGGCAAAAAGCACATAAATGCTTCCATCTTCAACTAGATACCACACAAGACCAAAAAATAGATGTAAACTAAGCGTTTTAGGTTAGATGTTTCTTGGGTTTATTCTGTGTTGGTAGCACAATGTTAAATGCAGTGGCAGAACTGTAATACTGTGGGGTTTCTCAGCACAAAGCACACAAATATCACTTTAAGCGAAGAAATAATAGTATTGGTTACTGTACGAGCATTCATAGGAAGCTTTGTTTGCTGTCTGTAACGTGATGTTTATCTCTGGCCCTATTCCTCCCATACCTGTTACCCTGTTGACTGTTTTAGTGTCATAGAAATTAAAGGATTTGTCAAGTTGTTTTCTGTGTCTGGTTGCAGCACGGCTGCCGCTGCAGCGCTGGCTGCGGACAGGAGCTCGTGCGGCCGCGTGCTCAGTGGGATGCAGGCAGAGTGGCACCTTCTCTGCCGTGTCACCGGGAGCGACGAGTGCGAAGGGGGCTGCAGCCCTCTGTCCCACCAGGTCCCTCCTGCTTGTCTGTCTGTCTCTGCAGCAGCTGATGCTACTTCAAGTGCTCACATGTGCTCACTGCTGTGTAGTAAAGACAAGACCGCCCTTTTCTGCAAGAATTTACAATGTACATTAGAAAGAAATAACGTAGAAACAAAGAGGAATTGGCTTCTTCATCCATGTGACTTCCTTTGGATGTTTGGAAGGTTCTTTTCCTTTCTCTTTTCCTCCTCTTCCAGAAGTGGGATGGGCTCAGGTGGTGTGTGAACAGCAACTGAGCCTTACACTTAGTGGACTAGCATCTACAGTTTCTGCACACCGAGTACAGGAGAACAGCGAAATCCTCATTTCACATATATTCTGATTTTCAGAATAGCATTTTTTAAAATCTAGGTGAAGTCATTTAAGAAGAGACAGTACACTACGGTCTTGTTAATAACCTCTTTTAAAAAAAGGAAGTAATTTTGTTTAAAAAAGTGTTGATGTGAACTGTGAAAGCCCTGCTTTAAGGAAATAAGATCCCCTACCCCCTAGGGTTAGTGTTTTTGGTTTTATTTCAGTCATGATTTGACACCATATTGCATACACTAACTTCCCTCTTCAACCCATATATTTCAGGAGCTGAAATCTTGAACTCCTGAATATTAACTATTGGTAAACTGACAAGTAATTCTGGTCATGTTAACAAGATAGGAACTTTACAAAAATGCTGCTTTTGAATTCATCCAGTTCAGGAAGAGCATTCGAAGCCAACAGCCATCACCCAGATGGTGATAACCTCTGCCACCCCTCTGCCTTTCCCTGTGCCCTTACTTCAGGCAGTCTCTGACACTGTCGTAAGAAGTTGTGATGTTCCTTTTCTGTTCAAGGTGTGAGGAGCCCGTGGTTTGTCTGCCACACACAGTTCTAGTTGGTGAATTGGGTTCCTTTGGATTGAGGTTGAAGACTCGGGGGGGGTTTCTAGCTGTGTGTGTTATTGAGCTGTAGCTTTTCACTTTCAGCTGTTTTGTTGTGACTGAGAAGTCATTTGGGGTGCTCTGGTTGCCCGTTTCTGTGCAGGCTGCTCTGGGTTGGATTGCTGCCTTGCTGTCTCAGGAATGCTGCATGGTTCTCAGTGGAACTGTGTCCCCTCGCGACCACATCCAGAGAGGATCTCTTGCAAGGTTCATTGTAATGATTAAAGCCTGATGATATTGATCAGAGTCTTGGGAAGGGAAACACATCTTGTGGGCAATTAATGCTAGATGTGACTTCCACAGTCTTCAATAACTGGGGAGGGGTAGGGGGAATGACTGTGAAAACAGTCTCTCTTCCATTCTTCTTCTAGTCTATATTTAATTCCATATTACTAAAAATATATTTAAAATCCTTAAGTTCATGAAATTCAGGGGCTGATGAAACTTTTTTTTCTATATCCAGCTTGAATTCTTGAAGACATCTAACATCTTGGCTTGCTTTCCTTTTTTTATGTTTTCAAGTCATTCACTATCTTATTTGGTGGAGTTGATGTTAAGAGCAGATACTCTTCTTGATGTAGACAAAATAGGAAGCAACAGACCAAGAAGAATCTCTGTAGAGCTGGTGTATGGTCTGTAAGAATACACACCAGAAGGAAACTTTGATGGGAAGGTTTTTTTGGCAATGTTTCACAACTGAAGCATCCAAACCTTTTCTTTCAAAGAGAAAGAAGAAACACACGTATTGTTAGTTGTATGTTCTCTAAATATGTCGGTGATTCACTAACACTGAAAAGAATTGAATAAATTCTAAATCTGTTTTATGATTCACAGTGTGACAGTACCCTTAACTTTGAATTTATAGAAGCCTGTGAACTTTTGAAGACAGCTCTGTCTTGGCAGCAGAAAACCTGAGTAGTTTTCCTTGTTCTGTATTAATTATTTTTCTGAGATTGCTTTTTCAGTTTCATTTCTTGCCCTTACTCTGTGTGTGTGTATATATATATACACACAAATCATTAAATGTTTTAACAGATCTAGAAAGTGACTCCAAACAGTCAAAAGGATGGTGTCAGAAATACCCTGTAAATGTTGGTAATACTGACATATCTAATTTGAAGCTATTTAAAAGGTGTCTGTACAAAGACCTCACATAAACACAGGAATTAGGAAATCCCAATTCTTGAAGGCTTTAGGTATCTGTTTCTTCATACCTACATGAGCACTTTGGGATACTGCCTCTTAATCTTTGTTATATATTAACCCCAAGTGTTGCTGTTGCTTTGCCCTCCCCCCTTTACATTAACTTTCATAGTCGGGATCACTGGATGAAGCTCTCCTCATGAACAGTGCTTTATTTTGCATTCCTCATATTCAGTGCTTCCAGAGACCAGCTATTGAAGTATCAGGGCACTTGCTTTGTCTCTAACGTACCACTTTCCCCACCCAGTCTATACAGAGACATTCCCTAGTTAGAAATATCTTTCTGTTACAAAAGTGTTGGTATTTATTCATTTGTACTTAACCTGGTTTTTATCACCAGATTCCATTCGAACAACCCTGTCACTAGAGCAGGTTCTCTATGAAATTACCAGGAGCTCATGGAAATTTGAATTGGGAGGGAGATGAACATGGCTACGCCATTGCATATATATGTGCTTTTAACTTGCAGCGGTGTGAGGCAACCAGCCCACTTAGTGAGAGAGTAACGTGCTCGTACGGCTGCTTTAGGGCAGTTACTGTGGAAGCAGCTGATGTTCTGTGGAACTGCCCTCCAGTTACCTTCCTGCTGGTTTGTAGAGTAAGACCACAGCTCTCGGCGTGCGTCGCTGCCTCCCGTGATGGGAGATGGAGCCGCAGCGTGCCAGCGGTGTCTGACACGCTCGTGGTTTGAGCAAAGTCACGCTTTGCGTGGTGCCACGGTAGGATCCTTCATGTCTTTGCTGGGCCTGTTGTAGTTCACGTATTTCAATCTGCATGATGGTGGCACGGGTTTTGTGAATACGATGGATGTCTTTAAACACTTGAGGAGAAAATTAACTGGCGCATGACTTCTGGTTTTCCCCTAACCAGAAGTTTTCCCAGTCTGGGCCAAACTACTTAGATTCTCAAAGTCTGTGTGGGTAGCTTTCTCCTCCCTGGCTTTACAGAACAAAACAAAGCTGAGCCACTTGTTTTTTTTTAAAGGTAGGTTTCAAAGTATTTTTGTGTTTATTTGGCCTGACTTCTATTGCTTTAAAATCAAATGGATAGAAAATGAAGACACATTTTGGTCATGGATTTGAAATCTGAAGTGTATGACACACACACTTGGACAGAAAAAATATGGCTGGATTTTCTTGTGGGGTCAGGAACCCAACCTAAATGGAAAATGCGTGTTGCTCTTGTCTTCATGAAGCTTTGTCTCTCAAGGTCTCAGTGAAGAGATCGATGCTGTTCTCAGAGTGCTGCTGCTCATCTCGTCCCACAGGATCGGCATCATGCGACTTGGGTGACGCGACTGTAAAGCTGCAGCTCTGAACTAGCATTTCTGTGGATGTTGCTGCTTCTTCTCTCGTGCACTTTCAAGTCTTTCACTGCAGTGTTACTGGTTAAGATTTCAGTTTACAAAAAAACAACCCCTCCAAAAACGCACAATCTGAACTGTGTGTGAGGCTGAGATGTTGAATACAATCAGTGGTGCCCTCTTGGTCCGATTCGTGCTTAAGGCTTTGTAAACTCTGCAGTCTTGAGCAGCTGATGCTTCTTTCACATGGATGTATCTTGGACCGAGGTAAAATATAGCTGAAAAATGAGGCTCTTAGTGTTACTTGAATCAGAACAATTTTCTGTGTACATACCTTCTCTCCACCAAACCCTTCCTGGTTTATTTTGGTTATCCAGAAATCATCCAGAAATGTTTTCTAATGTTCTCAATTGTGGATACTTTGCTGTGTTAGAAAACTCAATGAAAATACTTGTCACCTTAGCCAGGTTGAATTTTTTTGTGAAAAGCAGTGGTAATGTGTTGGTTGTTTTTTTCCTTTGCTTGAAATGTTACACTGAATATTTTGTAGGAAGATTTTTTTTTTTACTGTGTTTTCAATAAAGCTGAAGTGTGATTCATAGTGGAGTTTGGCTTTTTTAAATTGTACTTTAAGCAATGAAAAAAAAATATCTGTGGCATTCTAAACTACTCTGTCAGTAGTTGGTGTTGAATAGTTGCATTCTCTCTCTGTCCTCTCTCTGTCCTTCCTCCTGCAATTGTCAGCTACAATCTATGAGGTCGTTCATTCTGAGCTATATGTATCAACAGTTGAGGGTTTTCTCTTGATGAGCAACATAAAAGATAAATATGTCGCTCTCCCAAGGAAAACTCTTCCAATGCTTGAAGACAGGTATGAGGGAACAAATGTGAACAAGACAGCAGCACAGTCTCTAGTGAAAACTGACTGCTGTTACTGGAAGAGAGACAGGCAGGAGGAACTGCAGGACTGAGTGGCATGATGCAGATGGGACAGTCGAGTATCTCTTACTGAAGTGCCTGTGTAAAAACAAACCAACCAACCTTTAGTGAAAAAACAGAAGGCGTTGATATGGGCAATATGCGAACTCAAATACTTTAATTTTACAGCTGCAATCTATTTTGAGACTATAAACGTTTTTATTCTCAATTTTGTCTGCAGCCTCTTTGGGGTCTGAGTAGAAGAGAGATGCAGCTGAGGTAAACCTCTGAACTTCTGCTGGTTTTGGCTGGGGTAGACTTAATTTTCTTTGTAGTAGCTGGTAGGAGGCTGTGTTTTGGAGTTGTGCTGCAATCCATGCTGATAGCACAGGGATGGTTTAGTTACTGCTGAGCAGTGGCTCTCACAGAGTCAAGGCCTTTTCTGCTCCTCATCCCACCCCACCAGTGAGTAGGCTGGGGCTGCACAAGCAGCTAGGAGGGGACACAGCTGGGACAGCTGACCCCAGCTGACCAAAGGGATAGTCCACACTGTGTGATGTCATGCTTGGCATATAACGCTGAGAGAAGGATGGTGGTGGTATTCAGAGTTACAGCTTGTCTTCCCACGTCAGATGTGTGCTGGAGCCTGGCTGGCCTGGAGCTGGCTGAACACCTGCCTGCCCAGGGGAAGCAGGGGAAAGAATTCATATTTTGCTTTGTTGTGTGTGCAGCTTTTGCTTTACTTACTAAACCACCTTTATCGTGACTCAAGAGTTTTCTCACTTTTCTCATTTTCTTTCCCATCCCACGGTGAGGGGAGTGAGCAAGTGGCTGGGTGGGGCTTAGTTGCTGGGTGGGATTAAACCACCATAGAACTGTAAAAACTTTTCAATATTTTTGATTTGGAACATAGGAGACAAAATTTAAGAAAACAGAAAACACTCAACTGTGGTGAAAATACTGTCATACCTCAAAAGCATAAAACCCCCTTATAAATGCAAAACTACTTAAACAATTTAAAAATAAAAAGGGGAAAAAAATAGCCAACTGACCTGCATGTGGATCTTCTCCCAGTCAGCTTCACTTACTAATATTGCTTTTCCTTCTGACTGCTGAAGCACATCTTGAGTTGTAGCTATAGAAGAATCTACCTCCAAAAAAAATTCATCTAGGTTGATGTTGTACAAACTCAACAGGCGTTTGCTGATCTGTTGAACCTGAAAGGAAAATTGACTGCTGTTAGATCTGGAGTTACTGATAGGGGGTTCATATGTGGCTATTACACATAGGCATAAGCAATCTGCTCATCATAGGCAAAGATGTTCCCATCAGTGCTCAGCAAAATGTACATTTAAAAGCAATGAAAGCTTCTCTTTATCATCTCCCTGAGTGCATCCCGACTCACTGTGCCTGCCTTCTCTTACTGCTACCCCAGTGTCTCAGAGTTCTGCAGGGAGCCACACAAGTCTTAGACTTGTTTTTTGTGACTCTGCTTGTGAATGCTTTCACAAGTTTCAGTGAACATTTCCACACCCGTACCATGCCCATCCAGTACGAGCCTGCCTCTCCAGTCCTGTGAGAACTTGCTGGAAAAACAGGGAGCCATCCTTTCAGTGAGGGTGGGATGGGGAGTGGGAGGTGAGGGTGGCAGAAGGGTTGTTGTCAAGGTCAGACAGCCTGATGGTACCCGAATGCTTCCCAGTTAGACTGTTTTTTTGGTAGCTTTTTCCTACCCAGGACAGGTGCTCCCTTACAACTGCTAAAGTGAGCCTTAATAGCATCTATGAGAATATTTTAAATTAACTTTTCTAGACCCAAAGGAATTGTGGGCCCAAATTCCACAAAAAAAAAAAAACCCAACAGAAAACAAAAACAACACCCCAAAAACCAAACCAAAACAACTGATAAGCTCACTTAATGTTGGAAGATCTCATTTGAAATTTAAATTTCCTAAATTTCTTTCTCAAGCTATGAAAAAACTCATCAGTTAATGGTTTGTGTTTTTAAAATAAATTATGCTTGTGCAAGTATGAAAGTATCTTTCAGTAAAACCCATAATATTTCTCAATAAACACTCTAGAGGCAGACATGAGAAGAGTCCAGGGAAGGGAAATAGTGAGAACCATCACATAAGGCAAGTTGTTTGTTTCTAGATGTTGGGTTTGATCCTGTGCATTCTTTTTTGATTTTATGGTCTGATTCACTGCTGAGGCACAGTATAACTCACTGCATTTACAAATGATCTATGGAGAGGCTGTGCCCATTTGTCAGTACAAATCAGATTTAGTTACCTTGCTAGTTAATAATGTATTAATTTAACATAACTTTAAAAAAAACAATCCCCTGAGATAGTGTATTATAATCACAACGTGATAGGAAAAGCAGCAGCCCCTTCTGCACTCCATGAGAGAACTCTTATGTCTAGCAAAGAGTCTTGTTCTGCCCTCATGGCTTCACTGACAAGAAGGGAAAAAAAAATAAATCTGTTTCTGTCCCCTGCAAACATGCACAATGGTCTGCAGTGGTATGTGAGAAACAAAATACAAACAAGAATCCCACCACAGGCCTCCTCCAATATTTGCATGGTGTGGTCTCCAAACAATCCCAAATGATGACCCTGGGGGCTTCCTGACTGCAACAGGAAACTTTAATCAGGTTAAGTTTTTAATATTTTAATGTGATTATTTAAGCAGTCACTGTCCTAGTAAGTTTTATCTGGACTGTTGTTACCTAGGTTCTAGAACTGAATCGACTCCCTATTGCAATTTTAACTGCTCTTACTGATTTCGTTCTAAACTCTGGCTTCAGGAAGAGCAGGTTCAGATTACACCTAAATGTTACAGAAGTCATGGTTTCTGCTCAATATTAACTCAAATCCATTTGAAAATGCCTTTGGTCCTGATTTATGCTTGGGCTTCATTTGTATTGGTCTCAAACTTGAACAGACCAAACTGTTTTCCTAGTGGGATGTTTTCCAATAGCCTCTCAGGACCCAAAGCTGGAAGAAAAGCAACCACTTTTTAACTCTGCTCTCATCCAGCCTCTATTCCTGTGAACGTGAGAGCAGCAGAGACAGGATGTGGTCGGTTCCAGGACCTGGCCTGACTGTGAGCAATGCTGTGATTAGACAGGCTGCTGAGAAAAGGAGCCAAGGAGCAGAGCTGAGAGCTGGGGGCAGGTGGGGCTGGGGTGGCACTAAGCAAAGAGAGCCCCTTTCTGCCTCTGCTGCTTGTGCCCTTTTCCCTCAGCAGAGAGAAGCCCTCCAGTTCCTCCCTGAGCTTGCACTTGGGTTTCTCTTCCCCCTTTCACAAAGTGATCCTGGAAGTCCTCTTGTGAGCCTCCTTGAGCAGAAGCTATAAAAATAGAGAGGGGAAAACTCTTCTCCTGCCTGAGACAGTGATCTATTAAGTTCCCCTGCTGCTAAGATACTATCTGCTTTGAGCTACTCCTGTGTTTTCTGCAGTATGACCTGACCCAAACCCATATCCATCAATCAGCAAATAAAGTCTAAGGTTGGGAGGTGGAAAAAAAAGTGTAATTGATATTTAATTCAAATTTTTTGCTAACTGGTAAGTCAGCAGGAACTATCAATGCAAACAGGAATGAAAGAAGCATTTTGTATAATTTGATAGGGTTAACATCCTGTAAGATTTAGATATTAAATCCTGTGCTATGTTTTAATGCATAACACTGAATAACCTGATTTTCCTAGAGTAACTGAAACTGATTAATGGAATAAATTTCTGAAAACACCATACCTCTATATTTATGTCTCTGACTTAACACTTGAATAGAATGGCATAAATGGAATATTTTAAATACTCTATCAGTATGCAAAGCTCCATCAGTCATCTGTACAGCAGCACAAGACTATGATAAAATAAAACGATGGAACAAATCACCGAGGTGAACTTTGGCCACGGGGAAGCCTTTTTAAGTGATCCAGTGTCAGCAAATTGCTTACTAATGTGTTGACTTATGGCAACCCTCAAAAGTAAAATGGAAAGGCTGGAATTTACAGCATATCAATGAATCAATTGATAAGCTTTTACTGGTTTAATATCCTCCTAGTTTTGCTGCTTGGAGCCACTTCAAGTTAGCAACAGAATGTTTACCATCTCCATGTGATAAAGGAAGTCAAACGACTAAACAAATTCTGGGACCATTATACTGTTTGGTGAGATCTAAATGAAAATTGTTGGGAGAAATCATGTGGAGGGGGAGGAAGAAGCTAAAGCCAACTACATAATTTCACAATGACTTACCTCGTTTCCTAAACAATGGCAAGATTTTTAGCAAAGCTGGAGATAATGTAATGCATTTGAAAAGATTTAATTGCACCAATAAAAGACCATACCACAATTAAATGACATACAGAAGTGACATTTATAGGTAGGATCAAAGAAACTCACTACCTAACATGCTGAAGCAACACCCTGCTTTCTGTGTATAGTAGTGCTAAAAGGAAGCCTACTTTGGTTTCAGTGACCTTTCTTATCTCCTTTGATCTAGATTATTAAACTTTTTAGTGATATGTGTAATAAGGGCTACTGCAGCACCCTGAAACAAGTAATATGTGTCCTTCCCAGTACTAATATTTCAGACCTTTGTTTTTTATTTTGTGATATTTATTTAAGCATATGAAACTTGACATTTAACCTTTGTGATCCTTCCAGATAAGATAATTAACATTTTTTTCCCAATTGTGATGCCATTTGATTATGCTAATATTTAACATTTTAAAAGCACAAGTTTAAGAGGCAAAATTTATTTTAGAAAGGCTTTTTAGCATCCAGAAATGGATAGCTCCTTGTAAAAAATTTCTTTAGTGCTTTCATTAACCAACACTTAAAAGTGTAAGAGCAAACAGCAGGAAAAAACATCTGCAATTCCCACTTGAAAGCTGCCAAGAAAAGTAAGTATATATCTTTTAATCACAATCAGCAGAGAATTCATTTAAATGTGGCTAATCCATATCAGAAGAGTTTATATATTTATTCTTAATGGAAGGAGAAAAATAGTGCCTATTTTGTTTCCTGCAAAATCCTGAATTGTTACATGTGAGAATGATTTCCTAATGCTGTGGACTACATAAGGAGGTGATGTTAAATGGAGACCTTCCCCCAGCTTACAACCATGTGACAGAATGCAGGCTGTCTGTCAGGCTGCTTCTCCCTAAAAGAGGTCTGTAAGACAGTGGCCCTGCCTGCTAGCCCAGTGCAGGTAGCTTGGCAGGCTGCTACTGGAGCCAACTGAAGTTTGGTGAGAGCCATTTTAAGACAGGACACTCACCTGCAACTTTCAGCCAGCTTCAGCTTCCCTTTACTGAGACCCTATTTAGGGCTAAGCATGAGCCCACTGCAGATTGGCCACCTGATAGGGAAAGAAGCACAAGACTGTTTCCCCAGCCTGCCATGCAGAAAAATCTGTTTCTGTTGTCTTCTCATGCTACTGGAGGACAGTCACAATTCACTAAAGGATTCGTTTCTTCCTAACCTAAGTGTTCAAGCACTTTCAAGTGTAACAGCTTTCTTTAGTTACCTCCTTATTCAGTCTTTTCTCTGTTACAGAGAAGGACTTTGCAGTGGTTACAAAAGCAGCACAGCAACCAGCAAGCTGGCTCAGTGCTAAGGCTGAGGTACAGCATTTCTCACTGTCACACGTAAATGCACAATATAGCAAGAGAAGGGCTTTGCCTCCAAAGCTCTCCTACAACAGGATACAGCCAAGTGTGAGAAATCCCAGCAGACAGTAACAAAGCCCTTTTCTGCAAGCAGTCTTCTGTTGAGCTAGAGCAGGGATTTAAAGAAAACACAGCGTACCGATGGAAGCATTGGTTTAAACCTACCACTGACGTAGCCTGCAACTTGGGCAAGAGTATTTTCCTAGCTGCAGGTGCTGGCTACACTGAAAATAGCTGCCTTGGGTGGCTTTGCTAATCTCTGTTAACCAGGCTGTCTGGCAGCTTGGGCTGGGGATGGCTTCTCTGGCTCCCGGAGGCTGATTGCTGAAGATGTGTCAGAGCAGTTTTGTTACTGAAAAGCTGATCTGGGCTGGCTATTACTAGACTGGGGGAAGACTGGAAGTTGGCAAAGGAGGACTTGAGGACTGCCTGGGGACCCTTCAGCAGCTGTGTGATTAAAGGCAAGCAGGGTCATTGCAAAAGGCTTGAACCTGATTTGGCCTCATTTGCATGGGGTCACAACCCTAATTTATTACAGTCTGACTGGGATCTGAGCAGAAGCTGGAGAAGGGCAAAGCTATGAAATGCAATTGCCCAGTTCAGTGTCCAGTGAGAGAACGGTGACAGTGAAAAGCAGTTTTGACTGTTTACATTTTTGTTTCTCCCCTTATTTACATCCCCTTCATGCAATTCTGCAGGAAAACTAACTACTGTGATTTATCAAAAAGAGAAAGGAAATAGAAAGCCTCGCAAAAGTCCCACTATTGTTGGCCTAGGCAAAAAGCAGGCTTTAAAATGAAACATTTAAATTATTTCCCTTCTACATTGTAAAGAGGATGGAATGAACAGACTAACAAAACAACCCAGTGCCTCCAGTGCTGCCTGTTTGATATGAATAAGAAGGAATAAATGAGAAGATAGAAAGCTGATGTACAGGAGTTTTGATTTAAGGGAGCTGAATCAGTTCCAAGAAGCAAATACAACATACCTTTTTCTCAAAGAATTGCTTTCTTAATTTGCTGTCTTTAGGAGGCACTGTTTTTCTCAAGTTTTTATACCATTTTCTAACAATAAATCCCTTCCAGGAAGCTTGAATTCTGCAAGACACAATTTTGCTCAAGAAGAGGAAACTCAAATTTATATAATTTTATTATTTACATGAAACAATCATCCTAAACATTTTTTTTAAACTGTAACTTTTGTAATGCATTCCCTCTGTCTAGTTCCTTATTATATTGAAGTTTTAACACATTTAGAATATTATTTAGAAGTTAATATTATCCAGTGACCACACCTGTAGCAGAAGTAAGGCTTACCTAATAGCACACTTTAGCCAGTTTATTCATCAATCCATGAACACACTACAAGATGCATATTTTGAGAATTAAAATGTTATAGAGAATTTTGTAGGTTTCCATATCTGTATGAAATGTCATGAATTCAACTACTTCTGCTTAGTATACAAACATTAACTCAGGTACAAACTGTGTCTTCCCATGTGGTTTTAAGAAAGGTAATAAAACAAAACAAAGTGCTTCATCAGAAAATAGCCTTAAATTCTATTTCTTACCATAAAAATCTGGAATCAAAATGACTTCTCAAGATGATGACATTTAATTCATTAAGATACTCACTTAAGTAATTTAATTCAAATACTCAGGTATTACATGCCTGAATAGTTATAGAACTATGTACTCACTTCATGGAATACATGGGAACATGAAAGCAGCACCTGTTTTTCAAAGGCAAAAAACCCCCCAACAATTACAAAACCTGACTTTAAACCATTCTAAAAGCTGACAAGTAAAAAATGCTGACAAGAGAAATTCTGGCTGCCTGAAAGATTATCAGTTACTTTCTGTTACTGCTGTAGTCTGCCTGGTGAAAATAAAATTAGTCTTCTGTAGAAAATATATATTACATCTTAAACCAACATCTGAATTTTGTGTTAACAACACATGGAGTGGCAGAAAGGAAGAAGTGCCAACTGCTACTGACTGGAGGAAAAGATTATAAAACAAGTATTTAAATGAAAGCTGATTATTTTTTTTCCTTTTCTTGACAGAGATGTTAAATTTCAAGAACTGATATACATCAAATGAAGCATTTCACACATACAAAAAAAAACAAACCAAAAAAACCCAGAGAGAGAGAAAGCAAGCATGTTCACAGGCTACAAGAAAACTTCACCTTTATTTGACCTAAATTCCCACCAAATGCTGATGATCTCCATCCTGACAAAAGATAGAGTTGGACAAAAAGGCAGTTGGTTTTTAGAGGAAGGAAAAACTGGGAAAGGAGTGAAAACCAGAACAAGTAGTGTGCACTATTGAGCTGGCAAACACAAAAGGATTAATGGCTAGCAGCCAGCTGAAGGGAAAGCTTTCAGATACAGTGCCTTTTTTTCCCCTTGATGGAGGAAAGCTAACGAAACACTGAGGACAAAAAGAATTCCAGAGGCATTTCCCTTTTTGTGCCAAATCTAAAGTAACCTTTTTAATGAGTGCTGTCTTTTGCTCTTTCTTGTCAAGCTTTAGACTTTCAGGGTAGCTAGAAATTCGGAGAATGGTCTTTTGCCAGATCCATCCCACCTGCCTGTAGACAATTGTACACCTTCAGCTAATGTTGATGTAAAAGGCAGCAAAAGCCCTGCATCTAAGGTTATTAAAAGACCTCGATTCACATCACAGACTTGGCTGCAAAAAGTCTTCAAGAAAAATGAAAAAGAGAACAGGCAGAAAAAAACCACCCTAAAATACACCGTGGAAAGAAACTTGCAAGCAGTTGGGATAATTCTTCTAATTACCATCGTCACCTTGCTGAAGCAGCACTCCTCTTCACTCAGTCACTTGTCCCTTCTGATTAATAATTTCAAGATGACAGATGAGAGAATCTAATAAAGCATGTTGTATTTATGCTTATGCTACACACATGCACTGAATAAAGCCAGCAAGGCAAAATGCAAGTACTTCAGCTGACGGGAGTGATAACTGCCATCAAGAGGACACCTACTGCATTTTCCAAACACAAACAGCAGTTGAGCTAAACTGCAATGAACAAAACTTGCGAGGAAAAAAATAAATACCTTAGATCTTGCAATTACTATTTACCATAGGCTAAGACTGCATCTAACAGGAGTCTAAATGAAGCAGAAAATAGGCTCTGCCTGCTTTCCAAGAAGAGATAAAAAGGCTGATTACCTTCTCTGCTACTGTCGTAGTGTCAGGCGTGAACAAACACTACTAACCTGCCTCTACCATGGCACGTCCAAAACACCTCCAGAGTTGGCCGCTGAGAGCTGGGTCCAGCTATTAAATCCCAAATACTGTCTTGCAGTAGAATCTTTCCTTCCTTTCTACCTCCAGCTAATGATTTTTAGCAGTAACTCTGGACAAATGTTTTCAAATACAGTGGTGTAGGCTACCCCCAGACACGGGCACCCCTGGGCACGGGCACCCCCAGACCTGAGGTTGAAGTGCAAGTTCTTCCCCGCGTATTGCACACGGCTGTAAGGAGTCTCCGTGCTGTATTGATCTCTGCTTTATTCTTACCCATTCTTCAGCACTTAGTGGCAAGGAAGGAGGCTCAACTAGGCCTAATTGCTGAGCTGTAGACAATGACAACAACAAATCACCGAATAAAACCTGTTGGCAGATGCAGACAATGGATTTTCTTCACGTGAAATTCGTCAGTGATGCAATTGTTTACAAATACTTTATACAGATAGGTCATCTAAAACTGTAAACATGCAACATGTTTGTTTCTTACTAGTAATTAGCTATTCAGTAACTGTCAGAACCTCTTTTACATACAGGAAATTTTTTTAAATGTAAACTTTTATTTGCCAAATAATCTGAATTTATTTTGATACCTTTTCACAGCCACTAAGATGGGCATTAACTAGACAATGTAACAATGCACAAAAACATCACATCAAATCATCACCGTAAACGAAATCTCTAATGAGATTTTTAGTTCTAAATGGGAAGCAAGGGGTCAACTCTCACACTCATACCAAAACCTTTGCATAAACCAGATATTAATAAGCAGCACTTATTTGGTGTGTATAAGCTTCCAAACCCCACCTGACAGCTTCTGTGTCCAAGCCCATCACACTGGTTAGTCACAAAGAAAAGGAATCCCGACGAACTGAAGAATGGGGTTTTGGTGATCCACTTGCTCAAGTATCTCATTATGCAGAGATGGGATTTGTTAATTGGTAAGACAAAAATCTGAGCTCATTCATCTCCAGATGTATATCGTTAATCATTTAAAATTTGCACAAAACTGTCTTTAATCTTTTTGAAGAACTTTTGTCAGGTACTAAAGGAATTACAAGGAATACTTTCTTCCCTTTAGTTGAACTATCTGCCTGACCTACTTCCTTGTGAGCTCATGACATCCTTCAAACGTAAATCAATTTGGTTCCATATCTTAGAGCAACAGGATGGCTTTGAGACATCCAGCTGGGTCAGTTTATGCTTTTGGAACAGCATGGAAAGTGCTTTCTCTACACAGACCTCACCTTTTTACTTCTGTTACCCTTGTAAAGGTATCAAGTCAAAGGTAAGAAACCTATGTAAACCGAAGTATCCAAAGAAAATCTTAATCCATGAACGTGGCAGATTACATCAGTGCTCACAGATGAATTACCTTAGAGGGATGCTGTTTCAGTTCCTGGACAAGGTGATGCCCAGACACAAACAGCCCCTCCAGAGGGGGGGAGCTCACAGCAATACCCACAGGCTATGGGATGGCACTGGAACCATGCTGGGGCCAGGAGCAAAGCGCATCCATACCTATTTACTGTGTCATAATGTCAGAACATAAAAGATACACTGCACTAACATCAAATGGCACGATCAGTTCTGATGTGGTAAAATGCTTTTAGCTGATGCTCTTGACAGTGGAAAAATAAGATGAGGTTTAAGGGAAATATGAAGGATCCTGCAAAATTTTAGTCTAAAAGGTGGTTCAGAACATGGAACTTGCTTAAAGTTTATGCTGGAATTGCTGAAATTGATAGGAGAGTGACAAGGAAGTTTTCCTAACCAGGAGTGCTTGCTATCTAGCCCATTCAGCTCTTGAAGAGCATATATTGCACAGATCAGTGTTTCTGCTAGAAAAGAAAAACCAAATTGTAAAAGGCATGACAAAAGTTCTGGTAAACACATATATAAATATTCATCTCAGAGTGATACCTAAGAGTACCAGTGAACAAGGAAGGAAACAAGATCCTGTTTTGATAGTTCAATATGCATAAGCAATGGTCTTTATGAGAAAATCTGGATACACAGGGAGCAAACCAGCCACAGTATGAAAGACAGTCTCACAACATTAAAAATGCCTGCCCTTGATTTTCTGCCAAGCACTATGGTCAGAGACTGTTTTAAGGAAGACAATGAGAAATGTGAAAAGTCTCTTGTGTACCCCCAGGGTAAGAAAAAATGCTTCTTTAAAACTTTCACAAATGGATGAGTAAAGCTGCCAAATAGGAAGAGATTGGTGGCAAAATGCAACTTCTGAATAACAGGAACCAGAGGGGATGTTTGTGAGGGACAGGGTATACAGGTGTTTTATATACAACACAGCCAATGAAGGAAAACCAGCAGCATGACGCATGAGGTGGGATATGTGGTTGAAGCAAAAGGCTCTGTGAAAATACTCTCAAAGCAGCATTTGGAATACATGCAGACAATGAAAGCCTACATTTATCACGGCTCATGGACATCCAAGATTTTTCATCCTTACGCATCAAGTTTACAAGCCCAACCCATTTATCTGGCACACCCATTTACAATCAAGTTATTCAGTCTAAAATAAACATTAGCAAAGTGATTACATTATCCTTTAAACTATTTATATTTAAGAATCAAGTCTCTATTAAGAAAAAATTAATGATAGAGTCCTGTGAGATTGTTTGATCACCCACAAGCTCCAGAAGAAACCTTTGCATTAAATTACATTTTGAAAGTTGTTTCACAGCTGTGAGATTTAAACCACACAATTCTTAGAAAGAAGAAAAAGTTTGAAACAAGCTTTTAAAAATAATGTAAGACTATAGGTGAAAATGCTAAGAAGCAAAACCCAGAAACAACTGCAATTTAAAAAATCTTTCAGCATATTCTTTCAGATCACTTGCACAAGTGTTCATATGGGGCACTGCAGTCAGTGCTGTGATTTAAAGAGAAAATACTTTGTCTTTCTTGTAATCACAGAAAACATGCTCACACTTGGGCTGCATTTTTTCACCACAACCTTTAGCTTCCATAATCACTCGTTATTTATATTTGTGGTAACCCCAGAACCTCTCTGCTGTTTTTCCCTCCCACTATCCTCTCTTCTTTCAAATTCCGCTTCAAAATGAAGCGAAGAAAAAACCCCTCCCATCTTTAGAACTGTAACCATGTAAACATAGTAATAATCACCTTGTCTTACTACCTTTGTCCTATCACTTGTTACACTCACTTGTTGTGTATTATCTTAAGTTACCCTCTTAACCTTCAGCTGATTCCAAAAGGCAGATGCCTGTGCATGTGTGGAGACTCACTGATTTACACGGCTCTCTTTAGAGCCTGGACTATTGTGACAGTTACTACAGCAAAGGCAACGTGATCTCCAGAGAGGCCTAAGGGCATTTTAATGAAAAAGAATAAATAAACCAATTATTAACAATGATGAAAGTTCATTATGCTTCAAACTGCAAACTGGGAAGCTGGAAGCTCCCTTAAGAAACGCCTAATCAAGACAGCCAAAGGGATGGAGACAAGATGTTCACAGCAAGAATAGTTCAGAAACCTTTAGGAAAGGGAAATCCAAGACTGAAACGCGTCGTCGGGAAGCACATTTGGACTCCTGCTCTGTTAAGATGCTCCCTGGCTTTGGTTTTTTAAGCAATATTGTCTGTCACTGCTGTACAACTGTACTATTATAACACTATTTAAAAGTGAGTTTTCTCACCAGGCATCATTCCAAGCCCTCACATCTGGGACTTTTATCTTGTTGCACGTTTGCTTCTACATTTGAAAAACGTATTTAACTACAGGTGTTAATTCTTCCCGGGTTTAGCCCCAGGACCATTGTAAAAGCAACCCTTTTTAACTTTGAGTAAAGGTGGGTATATACTAACAAAGAATACATTTAATGCAGCACTAGTAGATGTCTTTTAACTGAATAAGGAATAAACCAAACCATTTCAAATAGACATAAAAAAAAGATCTTAACACTAAACCATTCGCTCAAATAAATACAATATCAAAATCATTGATGTTTGCTTGAGATAAGGTAAATAAAGTTATGACAGTCAATATACAAAACACATTAAAAAAGTGTAAGAGACTTCCCATCTCCTAATGAAGAATTCTTCTTCATGAAGATGCAATACCTTCCTCATTTTTAGCATATATTTCAGAGATGAAAAGACACATTCAAGCCATTCTGGCAATTCCACCTGGTGGCCTAAACTGCTAAGTGTTGACAATTTTTAAAACAAAAATTTAATTTCTCTTATTCAACAGAAAACTTAGCTTCCTCATTCTAGTTCATTTTAAACAAACCCCAAAAAATTCACAAATCAGAATATAATTGTTTACCCAATGTTAGTTGTGGAAGGCTGGGATCAAGAACATACTCCTTTCCTGCATCTTCCCTGGTTTTGTGGCGAGCGCTCTTTTTCCTTAGTCTAGTATCTACTACTGCTCTGACCATTTCTTTGTTCACGGGTTTGTAAATGTTCTTGCTATTCCTTGTCCTTGACTTAAGAGGATCTGCTAATGTAAGATCCTTGAGCTGATGACTGTGTATTATATGCTCCTGTAAAGCAACTGCAAAAACTGCTATGGTATCTTGTTTGGAGGAGCAGCCCTAAGAGGAAAAAAATAACAACAAACAAGCTTTGAATAATTATCGTTATAAATTATTTAAAAATATATCTATTATACTAAATTAAAAGAAATTCTGCTCTTAGCCAACATGTTTGACTTGTCAAAGGCTTTTATACACACGCAACTCCCGTACTTGAAGCCTAACACACGATTACCATAGTATGAAATTTAAGATTGATGTTTCTGACACGTCCTAGTTTTAACTTATAAAAAGTCAAATGAAATCTTTGATTTATAATTTACATTAAATAAAATAGCAGTAACTTTAAATTACTGAGCCCATAATTATTATATGCAATAAACTCATTATGGACCATAAAAGTTTGGCATGCCCGAACACATTTTTACTTTAATATAAGTAAAAACAATCCCAAAGGCTAACCTTGCCTTCCAGAACACAACGTAAACAAGACTATATTATTTTTTATAAAGGGAATGGGCTTATCTAGCTATTCCTCCATTTCTCCCCACTCTTCTGCCTTATTTGGGAAGATGTGAAGTCCTACCTTGGAGAAATAGTGATGCTCCATAGATGAGCTTTAGGTGATTTTACAGGAGTTGCGCGGCTCTACGAACAAACATGTACCAGATCTTGAAAAAACACTTCTCAGGAGAAACAATAACATCAACAGCAGATGAGAAACCTACAGCTTCACTTATTTTTCTCCTCAGCCTACTATGGGAGGCAGCTTACCATGTATTCCAGGCACAGAAATTAACCCTGGAACCATAAGGCACCAGGAGTGCCCCTGTCCTGGCAGCCTGGTCTCAGCCCAGCGGGCTGCCCCTTGTGTTCCCTGGCTAGCTTCTAAACCAACGGCGCTGATCACAGATCCCAAGGTGAACCGAGGGAGAAAAAATAACCCCCATGGAACTGTTCTGCCAGATTGGTTTGCTGTGTGTGATACATAGAACCGGGATGGCATTGGCGACCCTTGGGGGGCTGAAGCTGCTCAGCCGCCACCTCGGCACCCTCACCGGGACTGCAGGAGGAGCTGCGGCCGTGGAGAGGAGGCTGGCAGAGGGAGAAGGGGCACCTTCCCCAACAGCAGCCGCTGCTGACAGCTCTGCAGCCCTCTCCCCGTGTGCGCCTGCTCCTCCTGCCCCCGCAGCCACCCGTGTGCTCACCGAGTTACAGCTCGAGTCCGCCCTCGCCTCGAGGAGACCAGAGTAGCAGCACTAGCTGCCCTCAGGGCATCGCTGACCCCACTCCTAACCCTACACCAGACACCCCCTCCGCGGCCTTGCTGCTCTTTTATACCTCCCGGACCTTTTTCACCTCAGAGACCTCGCCCCCCGCGCCTGAGCACGGCTCTGAGGGCCGCTCCCCAGGCCAGCCCCGGCCCGCGGCCGTCGCCCGGCAACGGGGCGGGGTGGCTGGGAGGCTGCTGCGCAGACGCGGGGGGTGCGCGGGAAGGCGAGTTCGCACTTTGCCTTTTCCGGTGTTGAGTGGGCGTTTTTACCTTCAGAGCCGTGTTTTTAACCTCGCAGGGGGTAAGATGAGAGGCGGGCTCTGCACCTCTTGTCCGTGGAAAGGCTTCCTTCAGCAGCGGCCTCTCTGGCAGAACCCTGCAGCTCCTCGGCGCTCCCCGGCAGCGGTGACAGGAGGTGCAGCCTCCGGCTGCTCGCTCCCAGCGCCTGCTTGGCGATGGGCGCTCACTCCCTGTTCGCTCTGCCTCTGGGAGCTGTGATCTCCTGGGAACCGGCTCGGTCCTGGGGGGCTGGTGTGAGAAGCGCCTTTAAGGTGATTATTTCGGTACCCGTGACTTTGCCTCTTCCTAAACATGGCCGGGTGGGGGTTTACGTTTCTCTCTCCCATTTAGCGAAGTCAGGGTGGCCTGTTCGATGTATGCACTGCTGACTTCCAGATTTAAGGGAAGCTACGTCACTGCCAGTCTGGGTGACCTGTGTTTTTGGCAACTCTACCAGAGTCACCATTGAAAAACTACTTAAAAATTCTATACTTGGAGAACAGATGAGCAGTTATCCCCATGGATCAAGCCAAAGCTCTTGGTCACCCAGTGTCTGGTCTGTACCCGGTGGCAGGCAGATGCCCCGGGGAGGCTGTAGGCCCAGGGTTAGGGTACAGCCCCAGCTCCTTCAGGGACTTCCCAGGCTCTGGAGTGTGGCTTCCTGAGCCGGAAGCACTGCCCTTGTGTTTAATAACCACTGATGTGTTTCTTTCAGATCCAGAACTCTGCAAAGGTTCTTTCAGCCCCTAGTAGGGGTGCAGGCTTCCTCCAGCCATTTTCCTGGTTGTTCTCACTCGGCAGCCCTTTATTTCCCAAGGGGAGGACAGCTACAGAAGCTGCCTCAAGTCCAGGTGTGCCATTTCTTTAATCTTTTGGGTTTAAATAATTGTTAGAGCCCTTTCTCAGCTGACTTGAGAGATTTGGGGGGTTTTGCGTACCTGACATTTTTCGAGCGAAAGCAGCGAGGCTGTCCTGAGAGCAGTCCTTCTAAGCAGCATATAAATGGAGTGATTAATCCACTGGATGCACTTATTCTCTGTAATTATAAGTAATTACTTTAAAGTCAAATCTGCAGATGAGAATACCTCTGTGTGCTCTCTGGGAAGAAGGTAAAAGCAGCTGAAGTGGCCATCTTTAAAATGACATTAAATCACTGACTGTTTCTAAAGACAGGGATAAAAAGATAAAATAATGTGGTTTTTTTAAGTGAACGTGCAAGTTTGCCTGACACCAAACTTGACTTGGTAATACCATAAAGGGATATTTTAAAATATAAACTTTTAAGGACTTAATTGGCAAATAAAGCAGAAAACGTGACTTTCTGCTGCCTAAAATTTAAATGAAAGTGTAAATGCTGTAATATTTGCAAAAAAGAAACCCATTGATGTGTAGGGAAATCATTAGTATATATCAATCAAAGATACTGAAAAATAGAGAGGTCTGGTACCTACTTTGGTTTCAGTGTTTTCTGTTTTATACTTGAACTTGTTCCAGCAGTGCTGTGTCTTTTCAGTATTGCATTGCCTTTTTGGTGGGTTTTTATTTTTCCAAGGGATCCTTGACTGTGTTTCTTAAAGTTGCTAATAAGCTTCTTTTAAAATAATGTTTGCCGTCTCTTCTATTTCTGTCATACCTCATTAAGGTGATCCTGTACACATGTATGCTTAATTAAGGCTTTTCATTAAAATAAGCCTTTAATCCAGAGGTGCTGGGCCTTAACTGAAACTCAGTGAAGATTAGTGTCGCCTCTTAGTTTGGTTTTCACCTTTACTGTATTTCCTACTGTTCCTAAACTAAAATGTCTGTCTTAACCTTAGCTGATACATGGTCAGGAAGAAATTAAAATTCATACTGCAGCCTTCTGGAGAGTACCATGCCTCAGTAATTGCCATTCCTTATTAAGTGCCACCTTTTACTAAGAGCCTCCACTTCAAATGCAAAAGGTTGCTTTAAACACTCTGAGGATATTAACATAATGAACACGCTGCCTGTTTTGAAGGTGACTAATAACTGACTAATGATACCTGGTTTTAACCATGTGTGTAATTTTAAAATGTTAATTGTGTGTTTAAATCATGCTGAAATCGTGGATCTCTCTAGAATGGTAAAGTTTTACAGAGCTCTTTTAAAAAAGGATTTAGGAAAAATGAGAATTTTAGCTACAGGTTAGCAACACTCATCTGAGGTGTCATGCAGTGTACCAAGTCTTAAAGCATTTTGGAAGGAGCAAGACACATAGACAACAGCTTCTGGTCTTCTGGAACAAAATGCACTAGCCAAAGAGCTAATCCATTTTCCTCCTGTAGAGCTGCAACTGAGCATGGTACTGCTAATTAGCAGAGGCAGGTGGCCTGCTGCCATCAATGGCTGGAGAGTAACTTCTCAGGAAGAGCTATTAAATTGTGAGTTGAATAAATTTGATACAGAAACAGCAATGCCAGGGCAAAGGTTTGGAATAAACTTTCTAGTATAGCAACGGTAATGAGCTTCACTGAAACTGGCTCTTTATAGCATGGCACTGCCTGCAGTATGTTTTTACACTTGGCCATGTTAGAGGGCTCTAATAAAAATATTAATGTATTTGCAAGGGATGTGTAGTGCATTTGTGGATGTTACTTCAAATTGGTCAACATTTGAACAGTGGTTTTAAAAGAACATGTTATAAAAATGTGTATTGACACATAGAGGCTGTGTAGTAAATGGCAAAAATGGTGAGTGCTCTGTCTTTTGTAAGCTTATCCCTGGAAGGGTTGGTCTGTAGTTAGAGTGGTGTGGGGCTGTGTTACTGTCTCTGAACAAAGCTGCAGGGTGTGGACACTGGATAGGATGGGTAATGAATGACCTCTGCACGTGTAAACTGACAGATTGCTTTTTTTTCCCACTGGAAATAAGACCATTTATGCTGCTGAAAGTGTGTAAGCCAGTAATTCTTCTAAGAATCAAGTGCACTGCTGTCTTAAATGATGTGAGCTGGGTCTAAATCTGTTAAAGAGGAATTCCAGCTTGAAATACTCCTGCTGGCTGAGGAAGGCAGGTTTTGGCAAATCTGCACGTAAGCCAGGCCTTTGACTCAGCAAGGAACACCATGTCACAGGGCTTTGTAGTTGCCCAGTTAAAGGTTTTTTTTTTTAAGAGCACCGAGTCAGACATCCTTAATTACAAAAAAAAGCCCCCAGCATCTGCTCGTTCTGTGCAGGAGTTGGCAAATGTTTGACCCGGTTTACTATTTGTTTACCTATATATTAAATATATCCATTTGTTTGTACACGCTATGTACTTTTCATCGCTGTGCTGTTTATTTACTGTTTGTGTTTTCTGTCCCTTTCTGCGACCTTGCAGGCGTGTGCTTCCAGCTCGGTAGGAAAGCTGCGTGGTTTTAGTTTGTAAGGGCAGTGGAGATGTTATGAGGTCCCATTTAATGCCCTTTCAAGTCAGTGAAAAGGCTGTCGCTGGTTTATAGTTGAATTCAGCAGCTGTTGCATTAAGTAAATATTATTTCCTTCTGAGAGAGGAAAAGTTTAATTTAAGGGGAAGTTTGTCTATATACGTTTTGGAAACAAATTAGATTCCAAACTAAATGTGATTTCAGGCATGACCATTAGATTTTGTGACGTGTATGTCAGTGACATTTTTTTTTCCTTACTCCAGTAATGCAGATATCAGGATTTATAGATCTGAAGTGCTTTATATTTGTAAAGCTTTCAAATATTTTTATAAGAATGCATTGGAAATGACTTGGGTAACGTTACTGTAAAAAGAACAAGCCCCAAACATCTGGTATGCAATGTTTCTGCTGCCTGTGTATGGTCCTAGGTTGTGTAAGGCTGTAGATTTCGGAATGCTCAGCTTTGGGTGTATCTGTGCCATGCTGCCTCTCTTCTAATCTGTAATTTCCGGTTAGGTGAATATTTGCTCGACAGAGACATTTTTCCACTTTATGGGAAAACCATTTAATTATTTAAAGGGTGAATTTTCGACAACCGTGCACTGCAGGGTACAAGCCTTGAATTCGTACCATTGTCAGCGTTAAATGCACTGATACTGTTTCTTCATCTCTGTTTGTCTTTGGAGAGGTCCTCATTCTTTGAGGGTGAAGTAAAGCTCTGGTTCCATCACTGCGGTCTTCAGAATTAGCCCTGAAAACACAGGATTCTTTCCCTGGGTTGATGAAAGTAATTTCTTGTTTGCCGTGTCAAACAAAGCATGCTATTTGTCACATTGTGGTTTGTGTATCTTTTAAGAAGCTTTCAACTTTGATCTGAGTCAAGGTACACTCAGTAGCACAGATGACAGAAGTAACAAACCAGTGATGTGCATTGTCATTCATACAAACTCTTTAAGTCAACAAATACTGAGACTTAGATGTAGAAAACCATATTGCTTTTGAGGGGGCTTGTGCATTCTTGTGAGGAAATGCAGACCTTTGCTTTTCTTGTTTCAGACAAAGGTGTGGAACAATTTATTAGTTAAGGATTCAGTTCAGTGTCTGCAATCAAAAGGTGCCTCATCTAGTCCAGATTCTGGGCCCTGCTTCTATTTTCTAGGTAAACAGTTGCATTTAAAAGACATTATAGAGATAGGCTCAGTAGTAGCAGATAAAAGCTGCTTTCTTCAAACTGTCATCACAGGGGTTTTCAGAGCCTGCTTTTACGACTTCCAGCACTGCAGTTTGTGTCTCTTGCTCCCTTTCCTTCTTTCACTCTTTTTATGTTAAATGTTATTTGAAACAGGGGTGTTTTTTTAAATGCAACTTTCACCTGCTTTTTACCTGGTCTGAGGGAAATTAACCTTTTGTGTGATGAGATAGAGGGTTAGAAACCTGTTTCACAAAATTGCCATGTTAAGAGAACGCAGAAAGGCAGCTATAACAAATAAGCAGTTGTTCTGAATGGTGGTGCCATTCTGAAAGTTATGTCTTGGCCACATGGTAAAAGTTTTAGGTTTGAGGCACAGTCTGACCTTCAAAGACTGAGAAAAGCATTTTATGCAGTTAGCAAAGTTTAGAACTTAAACCATTTGTTTAAATCATCTTTGAGAGAGCCATTCAGTTTTCCTCTAAAGACTATAACTTGGAGGAGGTTGTTTGTTCAAGTGGTTAATTATCATGACTGTTACTCTTTATTATATCTCATTTGAATTTGTCTGGCATCAGCTTCTAGCCATTTGCTCTTTTTATGCCTTTCTCAGCTAGACTGAAGAGCTTTTTATTAACTGGTATTTTCTCCTTGAAAAGATACATTAACAATGTCATCAAGTCATCCCTCAATTTTTCTTGCTAATCTGAATAGATTGGGTTTGTCAGACCACTCTTGAGACGTTTGCCTTGGCCTAGAATATTTTCCTTTTTTCCCACCCTGTACATTATACAAATTTTCAACTTTAAAAAAATGAAGACACCTTAACAATACAGTATTCTGCTCTTTGTTTCATCAGCAACTCGTGTAAAGCAAAAATGTTTCTTACTCTTGTGTTGTATTACGTGTTTCCTGATAGAACAAAAATGTATGCAGCAAAAAAACATTCTTCACAAGAAAGTCTTTTTCAATAATTTTGCTTTTCTCCTGTTGTTGGTATTGTCAGATGAAAATGTTCCATTTCTTACATGCTGTTCAGACCTCTCATCTTTGCAAAATATACCCTAGAATAGGAGATGCAGTAAGCAACTGCAGCGGTGCAGCAAAGGTGAAGAGGCACCTCTGAAGAGAAACATTTCAGTGAAATAATACAACTTGCAAATACCGATGTAAGGAGCTTAAAGGAAACTCTGGGTAGGGCTTGATGTTTGACATCAAGATAATGTAGGTGTAAGTTATCACTTGGGAAATACGGTGTTCATGGAAAAAAAATCAATGAGGTACAGTAATTCATTCAGCCTTGGGAAGAGACATTGGGATGGGGAAGTGGGAGGGTTTTTTAAGGCAAGAAAAGCGAAGAGTGTATGAGACCATGAGAGAGTATCAGGGCTAAACAGTACCTTGAGCAGGTTAGGTGTGACAGTAAAGAGTACAAGGCAAAGGCTGTTTTCTTCTCCAATGGGATTTTGAGGAGAGTGTGAGCAGAGGTAGGTGAGCTCATTCAATGTCACGTCAAAATGTGATGTGCAACACAATATAAACTACGCACCTTAGAAACCTGAGATTTCTAACACATCTAAAACTTGGAATGCCACTTTTGGTGTGGATTTTAAATAACAGGCTTTTATTATTATTTCAAAGCCACATCCCCGTAATACAGGTGTAATTAATCTCAAATGAGAGGAAATCTGACAGAATGTTTAGAGCTATAGTGATAACGTCGCAGAAATGCATGAGGAGTCAGCAGGGCGCAAAAGGAACAAGCTGAAAAGACAAGGAGCTTGTGCAGAAACAAAGTGTTTTGGTTGCTTAGAACTTCAGCAGAGCAGAAAAGCCTGCCTTAGCCTTTGCCATCCGCAAACAGCAAGCGCTGCCAAGAGCAGTGATGTATATACAGGGTCTGCAGCAACCCATGGAATTAAATGGCAGCGAAAGTCGGAACGTGTGGCATTCATCCAAGGAATCTGAAGGAGCTAAAGAATTGCTAACTGAATTCCTATTAAAACTTAGGTAATTAATCAGCAAAATGTGATCCAATAGAGGAAGACTGAAGGTGGCCAGCTTCATACAAAACTGTTTTGGGGGAAATGGTCCTGAGAATGATTCCAGGAATTAGAATGGTCAACCTTTTTGTGGTGTCAGGAAACCAAAATGATATAAAAAAAAACTATAGAGAAGCTGGGTGGAATGTGATTCTAAGGAAAAATAACTGTCACTGTTGCAAAAGTGTATCTTGCTGCTCGGCTTAGATATTAAATGTTAACAATTTAATGGAGGAAGTTGGCAATACAAGTACATATGTAGTTTTATCAAAAAGCTGCGAGTTCCATAAAAAATACTAGGTGAGCTTTTTAGACACAGCTAATAAAAAAAAAAAAAAAGAACTTGCTAATTAAGGTGACACAAATAAAGCCAACGTGGGGAAAACGAGGTTGGTGATGGAAAGCGAAAGATTTCATCAGAAAAAGAAATCAGCCAGTGGGATTTCCAAGGATCGTTGCGGGTGCGTCTGAATTGCCATCGAGACAAAGCACGTGCCACATCTCGTTGTGGGGCAGCCCAGGAAAGCAGGTCCTGTTACCTGAGCTGCCCTGCAAGCTGCACGATGCTTTTCCCGGCCTGCAGCTTGCCAAGCCGTGCAGGGACCGCAGCCTGGGACAGCTCTGGGCAGAGCTTTTTGTGCTATTGTGAAGCTGTGCTGGGAGGAGAGGCTAGAAGTGGTGACTAACGTCATCCCAATTTGCTGCTGAAAGAAAATAAAGCATTTTATCGTGACATTTCTAAGATAAAAACCCAACCTCAAACACAGGAAGGGTCAAGGGGGAAAATAGAAATGATTAGAGGCATGTGGGGAGCTTCTTTACAAGTAAATTAACAAGAATGGTCCAGATTTGCAGCTGATGAAAATTGGCACGGCTCCACTAGAATCAATGGCACCGTGCCAATTTACACCAGCAGAGAATCTACCCCGATGCTTTTTTAATATGAAAAACTGGGACAATTACAGCAGAGACCTATGGTAAAAGCTCAGCGTAATTACAAAAGCAAGGCTGTGAAGGTTAGGAAGTGCCAGATTTGCCACTGTGTACAGCTTTAGAGATGCCTTCTTTTTTTTTTTTTCCAGTGTTGGTTAGGGCCAATTTCTACAGCAACAAAGTTGCTTCCAATTTTTTTTCCTGTAGAATGCAGATTTCTCCTGTCTTCTCCCAGTCTGCTCCAGTCTATCCTTTTCTCCTGCCATCTCCCAGTTCCCATTCTATGCTCCACTGGCATCAAGGAGGTTTTTAAACTATTCTGCCTGGGCACCACAGAGTGAAAAGGGGAGCAGTGAGAGCACAGGAGGCAGCTCGGATGTCCATACTGCTGTCAAGATGTGCCTGTTCGTTTGCCATCATGCCCAAATTAGCTTTAAGGTGGGGAACTTGCCTCCTGCCTCTAAGTCTCCTCAACATAGAGTTTATCAAGAGCTGTAAAATCTTTCTGGAAAACTGAGTTAGCACTTAGGTGGTTGGCCTGCTCTGAGCTTTGGCTGGGTTATTAATCTGCCTGGGTTGTCTTGCCTGGCTGTGTACCCACAGATCTTGGGCTGCAGTGTAAGAATGAAAGCTTCAGCTTTGCTGATCTTGGTCCCTGTGCTTCATATGCTGAAATCCCCTGGCTGTAGAAAACGTCCCACCTAAACTGTTAGGACGAGAATAAAGCATGTTCAGCTGCTGGGCTTAAAATATGGTCGATGCGGTTTTCTTTTCAGAGCTCTGAGAGGACGGAACAGGTTAGCAGTAGACAGAGGCTTTCAAGCTGCTGACTTTGACAAGACCCCCCTGAGATATGTAGGACATGCCCAAATTTTCTCTCTTTTCTGCAATTGTCACAACAACAGTATCAGTGAAAGGCAGAGGTTTTCCACTCATAGGCAAGGTTTTTACAGAAACTTTCCAGAAAACTTTCTTCCTGAGACAGAAACCTGGCATGGAAATCAACTGAAGTTTGGCAAGGTTGTAAGCAACTGAAAAGATGTAATAAAGTGGTGTTAAACCACCTAATTATAAACATAGTTACCAGCTAAATAATTTGCATAGTGAAGATGTGCTTGATGAAGCTAATTGCACTTCCTGATACTACCTGAAATAAAAGGTGAATTAATGAGAGGGAAACACAAACTTAATGAGAGTTAATAAGATAGAAGAAACCACACCTATAGATCCATCTACACAGTGCAAAGAGAAAGGGAATCCACGTTGCTTCTGCATACAGCAGTAATAACTTCTTCAATTCATTTTTTTCCCCGCAAGATTTCAGTTTATTTTACCAATCACCATTGCTTTATAAACTTTTACATCGAATCTTTCTTGCTCATCTTCTCATTTGCCCCTGCCTCCTCACATTGTTATTGTTTTGTTGTTGGTTTTTGTTTGGTTTGGCCTGGGTGGGAAGCCTTTCGAGGAGTCGGGGAGGAGTGGAAGAGAAGGTGACTTCAGACCCTGGCTCTGCATTTGCTTGGTGTTGCTTATGGCTGTTATCACCTTGTGATATCCAGCCTGACAGGGTAGAAGCTGTTTTGGAGGGGATAGATGTTACTGAAGAATCTCAATTATTAGTATCCAAAGTGATTTGCTTCTACTGTGGTAACTACTGTTGCTGTAGAAGTTAAGATAAAAGGAAGATTTTTCTCTTAGCGCTGTAATACACAATAATAGATCTTTTTAAGTGGTTAGTTCCTCTTCTAAAACAGTTCGGTTAATGTTTTGGAGACTGGTCACTGGTTGGTTGATGCTCTCTGGTGCACTAGTATTTCTAATTTAAATTGATTTTTTCTTCCTATTAATTTTTAGTAGAAATTTTATATTTCTGTTTAACGTGCCTATTAAATGCCTAGCTAAGTGTCTATTTAACTTCTGTTTTAATTTCTTATTAAAAGAGAATGAAAAGATAACAAAGCTGCATCTTCATCCTCCCTTTAAATTTTCCTACTGACCCTGGTATTTCTAATTAAGAGTTTACCTCAGAGGTGGAAGAACCAGTAAAAGATTTGTCATACAGGAGACACAAATGCTGTTGCTAATGATGTGGTGGTACTGTAGCTGTTATGCCTGTGTGAGGCTTATGTGCCTGAGAGAAAATAAATATTTATTCCAGCTATGTCTGTTAGTCTAACCAATTTATTAAGTCTCTTTACATATGTCATCTCTCCTAAGTAGAGCTTTGCATTTTTATTTTAATTTTTTTTTCCTAAAGGTTATGCTTTGGATTTGGAAGAATGAGTAAAATGAGTCATTCTGTCCAAAAAAATATGCTTTTATGGTAGTCTGTAAAATTTAAAAAGTAAATCACGATTTAGGCTTAGCCTTTCTGTTGTCAATACTGGTGGAAAGGTAGCTCTTGTTGAATGAGATTTTCTCTAATGTTTAAGCCACTCATAAAACCCCCAGTTAAGCCCTTCATAGGAAACTTAAGAATTGACTGATGGGAGTCACATGGTTAAATCAGTGCTTGTTATTCATAATTTATTCAATGGTTGATGGAAAAAAATTGTCCAATTATTTGACAAATACTGCTTGGCAAGATGATTTACAGAGAATAATGCAAGTATTTGTTGAAGAATTTAAAGTGACAAAAAATGCCAAAATTACGGCCTTTCTGCTCAATGCAGTGATTAGAGCTGATTGAATGATATTCAGACAGTTTGACTAATTTTGAATAGTCCTTACACAGGCAATATTCCCATTGACTTCAGCTGGAATTTTGCCAGAGTAAGGACTACAGGATTGGACCTTTGAGTGTAAATGTCTTGAAAGGGTCTCTTTATAAAGCAGCAGCTTAAATTCTGAACTGCCGTGAAAACCCATTTTCACTTTTCTCTGTTACTTTGCCTGTTCTGTGGCATTGCTCTGTATGAATGTTAATCCCATTCCCTCTTTATCAGTAGAGGGTGCTATGGGAGTTTTGTGCTCTCCAGTAGCCTTTTGTTTATGCACAGTTCAATCTAATTTAAGTTGAACTGACCATTTCAATGGGAGTCAAGTGTGTATTTAAATGGTGTGTGGGAGAGCCATAGTTTAATGGCAAACCATTTCCTTAATTGATTCAAGTTAAAGAAGGGAGACATTTTAAAGTGGACAGTTTCAGATTCCTGGCCTCTGTGCCTATACCCTCCTAAATGGGTCACTGGACGTGGTCTTACACCCTTATGTGATCAGTGATAGCATTTGCACAGATTTTCAAAAGGCAGGTTCAGTATTCCAAGTTGCTAGAAATGTACAATCTACTAATATTTTTGAATGGAAATTTCAGCGACTTTGTAAAGTTCCCTATTTTTAAAATATTAGTAGGACTTTAATAGAAAAAGGTGTTTACAGATCCCTGCCGTGGCACTCCTCAAAGATGGAAAAATGTTTTTTGGTAAGCCAGTGTATCACAGACTTTGTTACGAGAGCGTTAAGGTTGTAAAGTCAAGTGCAGAGAAACCGCAGAATACACGGGCAGTCTTAATTCTGGTAATTTTTCCAATTGTTCATCCACATCCTGACAGGGATATTAAATTACATGATTGCATAGCTACTTTTTTTTTTTTTCCCCGTGAGCCGTCTGTGCCTTTAAGGTGTACAATAGAGACCACTGAATAGGAGCTGTATGAAATGTTTCTTTTTATCTGAGTTGCTCAGGGTATGCCTCGGAGTTCTTTGCTGCCGGCCATTCTGTCCAGCGCTGAATACATGATGATCAACCTCCTCAAGTACCTTTCTATACTGCTAACCTGAGAGGGTGGTTTATTAATCCTTTGATTAATCACCGTTTAATGTATTTTTGCTGTTTCGCAGGCAGGGACGGGGAAAAAATAGTGAAATGCAAGGTAAAAATGATCACTAATTTTACCAGTCCAATTTGAGATGCCTTCAAGCTGGCAGACTTCAGAATACCGTGCATGGCTTGCAGCGAAAGCGGACGTGTAGCTGACTCCTGCAGGTCTGAATTCTCATCCCGTTCATAAATCAGATTCTGTGACCTCAGAAAATCAGGATTCTCAGAAAGCGAGGCCCAGACAGTCAGAGTTCAGTAGTGAAAAGTTCAGGGTGATCTCTTCAGCATCACGGGGGCTGTGGTCAAAGCTGAATGGACTCCAGTACACGAGGATGACATTTTTGAACTTAAGACCGTGGTTTTCCCTTTCCTCACACACTGCCTCTGTCTCAACTCCTGTTGTAAATGAGAGAGGATCTTAATGGTGGCAGTCTCATTTCCCTCCTAGCTGTGAGGCCTTCCCAGACTCTTTGCCTGTCGTGCCCCGAATAAAACAGCTTCCTCTGGGTGATCAGCTAATTCATAGTTAAAAACTAGTGGTGCTGATGTAAAGTTATGGAAGGATTCTGAAGTGTTAGTTTTGTTGTTGGTGGTTTTTTTTGTTTCTTTATTGTAGGTTTTGTTTTTTTGTCTGTTTTTTTTTCTTGTCGTTGGTTTTGTTTTGTTTTATTTTGGTTTGGTTGTGTTTTTTTCCTGCCTTCATATTTATAACATCATCCTGTGGAGGAAAATAAAACTTCAAGTTGGTTGAAAAGGTGGCTGTAACACTGCACCGAGAAACACACTGGTTGTCTGAGGCACTGGCAGGGCCAGCGTTTTTGGATGCATGGGACAGGCTGCTGCCATTGGTCATTCCTCATGCTGTGGCCCAGCTTCTGTGTGCGCTTTGTAGGCGAGCTGCTTTATCCAGTCACCCCCAGCTTCTCTGCCTGCTCCTCATTCCACTGTGGTAATTTGCAGTACTCCTTTCTACCCAGGACGGGAGACAGGAAGGGTAACAGATGGAGGCAGTAAAAAAAGTACATGAGGGAGAAAATTTACTGCTTTCATTCGTAGGCAGTGGGCCTGGTGGCTGCACAGAGGCAGAGAGGCTTGCAAGGCTCTGCCAGGAGCTGGACCTGCGATTCGGGAGGAAGCTGGCCCAGCAGGTTTAACTGGGTGGAGCTTGCTTCTCACTATCTGCTGTATGGTCAGAAGTTCCGCTCAGTCCGTGTGGGTGGATTTCTAGAAGCTCATAACTTGGCTGGTTTGTGGACACGTTCACAATCACAACAGAATATTGACACTATGGCAACTGCTGTGCTGTGTTTCCAAATCCAGATCTGAGTCATGGAGGGAGCTGTAGCATCTCCACCAAACAGCTGGAAAAGGTGGTTTTTATTTATATATAAAAAAAATAAAAAGATTGGAAGTGAAGGGAATGCTGGAAGCAATGTATTCATCCTCTTATCCCTGAGAAACAGCAGAATTGTTTTAGGTCAACATTTGCCCCAAACTTCAGCCTTGGCTGGAACTATTTGCAAAAGTCTGACCCCGAACCGTTACAGTTTGAGGAGTCTGTGAACTCCTGGAAAGATGGTCTGTTAATGGGAGGTCTGAGACAGCCTTGTTTAAGAGCACTGTCCTCTGCAGACCATGCATTCTAAACTGTAAACCACAGTTGTTCATTACTTCTGTAGTGCCTCCTAACCCCCTTAGAAATACATATTCTGATTTACTCCAGCCCTTGTTACTTCTGTTCCACATGCAAATCTGGTTTCCTCTGGCATCATCAAAAGCCTGTTTATGTTTGGGGTTTTTATAACCAGCAGTTCAAAATCCAAAGGTGACTTGTATATAGTTTGAGACTACTGCTAGAATGGGTGTAATATGATGAGTTCCCCCTAAATACTTGTAATAATAATAATAAAAAATATTGGCCTTTGAAATTGAAGACTATCCATTGTTTTTGCTTGACACTAACTGATCTGTGTGCTTCATGTCCAAATGTATTTAACTGGGAATTTTGCTCATTGCTCATCTTCACAGTTCTGTTTGCAGCGCTTCCAATATTAGAATGTTTTTGTAGGTAAAGTTAATGTTATTCTTGCTTACTGGTCTCTAGAAGGTAGTCTTCCTTTCTGTCTTCTAAGGAACAAGGATGGTATTGTTAAGGGTATTATTACTGTGGCATGGCTTTTAAGTGCAGAAATTTCTGTATTTATGTGGGTATTTAGGAAAAGTTATATAATGCTTACCTTAAACTTACTGCCAGAGGAAAAGATTTGGCTTGTTGTTTATTTTCTTATATTCAGTGAATTGGAAGAGGTTTTTTAAGGCACAATTTGTACTAAAACAAAACAGATGCAGAGAAAATAAGTGAAAGAATTGAACCTTAGAAGATTTCTAAGCAAATCTCTTCCTTTTACCCCATTGTATCGTTCATCCCGAAGGGACTGATAAAACACAGCCAGTGACCAGACCTGTCATCAGTTGAGTAGAGAGCAAAGCAGTTCACATCTGGCTGTGTCCATTCAGTTGTGGAAGAGAGAGTGGTCAGGTGTGGTTACACTAAAATTCTTCTTTTCTTAGGGCCTCTAATTTGCTTAAAACTGCCATTTCCTATATAATGAGTGCATTGTCATTCAGAATCTTGTGTGAAAATATGCTTGGTTGTGTGCTTAACTTCCAGCCTCAGAGCCAGTGTACTTTAATTTATGCTTAAACATCTGAATGAAGGTGAGATTCCCTTCCAGGTTTGGCCCTGTGGCATCATGGCAGGTCACCTGCAACCAGAGTGAGTTAGGAGGGTCAGCGTCTGAGGTATATTGCTTGTGTAAGCTTTGCTAGGAGCTTTCAGTGGTGGGCCATGACGCTTTATTCAGTGTTACATCTTTAGAAATGGCCCAGCTGAAGCTTGTAGGCATCCCAAATAATTGTATTATTGTGGATGTCTTTCTGTTTCCAAAGTCTCTGAATGAAATCTCAATTTCTTAAACCTTTTTTTTTTGGTTAGTTAATTCTAAGAGGAAGTGTTATCTGTAGCTATATATTTTCAGATTAATTTTTGTTGATAAGGCCCATGAGATTTTTTACAAATAAAGGCCTCATCCCTGCACCAGTGGAGGCAATGTTGTCTTCTAATTTGCTTTTGTATGCCAAGAACATTTTATAGACCATTTGTGTTATACCCATTGGGAAGGTTAAGTGAAGATGGAGATTTTTAATTGCATATGAATATTAGGCTGTGTATGTGTTTTTACTACTGCTATAATTCTCTTTCAGAGTTGCTGACTATTGAAACATAAGCAGTCAGGAGAGAATAAACTGATAAAACTGTACTTGCTCATCAGGACGAGCTTTCTTTCAAAGTTCTGTAGCATAGAGAATTTTTTGGGTTTTTTTTATCTTCATGCAGTTTAGGGTGTTCATTATTTACCTTGCCAGCTTCTGTCAGGAGGAACCAGGTAAAAGAGGACTCCTTGCATATATGTTAGACACATGCTAGCATGATTGTTCATTATTTTGCAATAAAGCCTTATAAGGAACTGGGACTTAAAATCACAAATCCCATCAATCTGCTGTTTCCTTGATGGGACGACAGACTGTTTGGGACCTACCAAAATATGCCCCCATTAAATAAACAGTGTAAGAAATTCCAGCTTCTCCTGCCTGTGGAAGCTTAGCCATAGTCTAAAGGCCACCTGAGGTCATTATATATCACATTATCTCCCAGTATCTTTATCCTGGGAATTCCAGGAAGTCGGTTATCTCATGATACAATAGCCATTGATGAACAGCTTGTACCCTTTGCATGAAAAGTAGATAATGGTCAGTGCTAACAATATTGTCCTGGGAGTGTGGGTTGTAAATCCCTCCCTGGATGTCTGGAAAATACTTGGGTATTTATCATGAGTATTTCAGCTAAATTCACGGAGGGTGGCTTTGTGCATGGCAAGGTACTGTGCCAGTTTACATGTAGTTTGAGTAAGATGTTTGGCAGAATGAACTCCGCTCATTTTACTACTGACCACGTTTCTCTAATGTGGAAAAGTGTGGTGGAGACAACTGCCCACAGTGCACCAGCAGTTCCACTGCTGTTCTTCAGTGACAATCAAGGGCAGCTGACACTTTGTCACTGGGAATAGTCTTCCATGATTCTGATGTTACCAGCTTGCTGCTTAATTCCTCAACTGTCACCTTGGACCTTATCCTAGTGCTGGCTAAATAAATACACAACTTCCCTTTGTAAGCATTTTACAACAGTCAGATTTTTCTTACATTTCAGTTTTCCTGTCTGTAGTTACCTGCTCGCATTGTTTAAAGAACCCGATGTCACATTTGAATCATCTGTGTAAGAACATAGTTGAGATTTGAAATTCAGAAGCATGGAGTGTTTTGATGCTCACTTTTCCTTGTCCCTACTGCATTTAAAAAAAAACCCCAAATGATTCAGCTTCTGTTAGCTTTTTGTTTAGTGCTTGGTGAATCCTTGAGAGAATTACTTTCCTGGAGATTGATGTCTGCTGGTCAGTCTTAGCTGACTCAGTAATATTGGCACAGGTAGGGATAGTGAACACTGTTACATTTGACTATCCCTTCCCTCCTCCTCCAGGACTGTGTGTTGAAACCAGCAACTCTGGAGAGACATGGTCTGGATCTGGACGAGGAGGTCCATCATTCACGCAGCCTGATCTCCACTTCTTTGATGCTTTCTGTTGCTTGAGAATCCTTGAAAGCCTAAAGGCAACAAGCAGTGAGTTAGGATTTGGGTAGAGTTTGGGCTAGAAGAATCTGAACCATGAAATGTTAGGAGCTGCAGTATTACCACCAGTGTGTTTCCTAGAGATGCAGATGTGAATAATCAGAGGGTAAAGGAGCTGGGTTTTGTTACTAACTTTAGAGATGTAAAATACTCAAATAGTTAGACAGTAATGGAATCTTACAGCATCTTGTGATTTGCTTTAGATTGCCAGCCTAGAAGTGACAAGGTCTATATTCCTTCAGACCTGGGGATCCCAGAGATACCTCCTATTAACACAATCTGCACTTTCTCAGATCTTTGTCACTATGTATCTGTTTATCTGCCATAGTTAAAACTCTTAAATGAGTTAAATTATTGGAAGCCACTTCTGGGAAACAGCAGATTTTCTTGAGTAACCAACTCTAAGCGTCCAAGAGTGGGAAGACACTTTGTTATGTTTTCATTGGGAAGTGGGAAAATTTGTACAGTACAAGTGAGTTAAGGAATGGTGTTTCTAGGTAGTAACATTTTAAAATAAGTTTCAGAAATATTTTTTTATGTCTTTGCAGTCTGTCCAGTACCTTGAGATGGATTTGGCTTGGGTCATGCGTGGTATCCTGTATCCAGTCCTTAAGCAATGACATGTTACATAATGTTCTATTTTTGTTTACAGCCCTAAAACTTAACTTATCTAGGAAGAAATTTCCCAGACTATATTCCCACAAGAAGTATGTTTTAATAGGGATCTTCCTGCTCCCTTTTTAGTTCTGTTCAAAGAAAATGTCATTTCTCTTTACAATTGGCCAGGAAGCAAGGTTAAGTGATACTACAAATATTCCTTAATTGAGTTTAGATGCATTCCGTGCATTTTTACACCAGCATCAAAGAAAACATCTTTCCAAAGATAAGCAGCTTCTTCTCATATTTCAAAAAATCATCACATATTTTCATCAAGCTTTCAGGAATGAAAGCTACTGGACTGCAGTGTTGTCATAATAAAAAAGAAAGGTGCACACGGAGGTACTGAGATCCACAGGTGACAAGCGCTGAACAAGCAGCGCATGAAGACGTCTTCCTAGCTGACAGCATCCGTCTCCATCAGTTAGTGCTCTTGTACTGCTTCAGATATGTTTGATCAGCTTTCAGATGATTATCCTGGCAGGAGCAGGTGAAAGCAGTCAGGACACTTTCATTCAGAGTAAAGTACAAGGCAGTCTGAAGGAACCTTTCATTAGCAGTTGATACTCAGTTGACAGTGAGATTTATATGAGGAAGCTGAGCTGACAACAGTTTTCCATTGCCCTCCTTGGTAAGAGAGGTTTGCTCAGGGTAGTGTGAGTGTAGCCAATTTTTACTTACTGACTTGTGTATTAACACATCTGGTATTCAGATTTACTCTTGCAAGGTAGGAGTATAGAAGTGAGGCCTTCTGTTCTTTTTTGTGCTATTTGATTGTTTGCATCTAATATTTTCAGTTAAGTGACGTGGTTATTCTTTCACTTGGGTTTAGGTTTTAAAAGCAACTTTGAAACACACGGATTCCTGTGACAAAACCAATGCAACAGTCTGTGTGCAATTTTAAAGTACTCCATTTTTAACCTCAAACTAAAACTCAAACTAAACTTTCCCAGCAAGAAGTTGATTACCTTGTTTGCAATAGCACAATAACACTGTCCAATTAAATCAATTTTTTATTTATCCTCTTCCCGCCCCCTTGTAAATCATTTGGCAGATTGATTCCAGTTTCTTTGAATGTATTTCTTTTTCATAAGTATTCACCAAATCATTCACAGCAATTTAGTTTCACTTTATGGCTTCTTCTGGGCTATTTCCCTGCTGTGTCTGTTTTTCACTGTATGCTTTGGTGTTGGTTATCTAGTGCACATGATAATGGTTTTGCTTTCTGATTAGATTACATAGAGCTGTTGATGCACATCCCAAGGTGTTCATATCAAGTGTAAGTCTGAAACATTCTCCGTTCATGCAAGTGAAAATGAGTTCAGGTCAACGTGCATGAATGATGAATGAAGATATTAGAAACCCAGTTAGTCTGAACGGGTTTTGGAATATGAATACTTCTCTTTTTTTTTTTTCTGTAATTAACCAGCATTACTGTTAAATAATTCTTGTCAGCACTGAAGCAGATGAGGTCAGGCCAGTAACTCTGGAGTTGATATTTCACTGTATGTTTCATTTAAAAACTCTTAGGACCCCCTTCCCTTCCCCTTGTCCCGCCCCTTCCCCTTGTCCCATCCCTTCCCCTTTTTTTCCCTCTTCAGAAACACTTTAAGCAAACAGAATGGACTGAGGGTCCCATAAGACAAATGCCAGTCAGGCCAGCAGCATATTTGTCTAATATCTGTCACTCTTTTCAGCATTCATCTCATTTCTTTGTCTCCTGTTATAATATAATGCACCTTCCATTTCTTGTACCTGACATCCTACTGTTTCTGCCTTTTAACCTGTGGCCATTTCTTCATCACCTCTGATACTTAACAGTATTATTTGACCCTAAACTTTGAGTGACATAACCAAGCTTGATCAGATGGTTGGGTTTAGCTGGCTATTAACGTTAGCTGTTGACGTTTATCCTGTACTCATTTGAGAACGAAATGCCTTTTGTATTATACTACTTTACATTTTACTTTTGCATTTTATAAATTATTCATATCTTGTCACTATTATAACATATTAAAAATCCTCTGCTACAAGGAAATGTGATTTTTAAAAGTAAATAGATTCTTATGCAGGCTTTAGTAGTTGTCATTTTTTGCACTTCCTCCTCTCGGTTTCCTCAGTGAGACAAACTCTTCAGTAGTTCATCTTCCCTGAATCAGGAGTTGACAAGAGTGAGGTAAGATTGGACTGTGGTGGTGCATCACTAGAGGTGAAGGGTAGCTGGAGAAGTTGAGCTGTGAAACAGAGTAGAGAGGAGGGTACAAACGGTCACCAAAATCATAAATTGAACTTTTTACCGTGTCACATTTACACAGTTGCATCAAGATTGGATTAGCTCCTCACCTAAATAAAATATGAGATGCTAAAATAAAATTCTGCAGAGCTGGATTCTACAGGAACTTTTCTGCTTTCTTTTTTTTATATTAAACCCATACAAATAATGTACATTTTCTGCAATACCTTCTCAGTTTTTCCTGCAATTGAACAAGACCTACCACGAATCAGTGTTTAATTACTTCTAAAATTGCAAGAGGATTCCAACCCTTATTCTGGATGCCTTGGCAAAAATATTCTTCAATAAGCCTGTGAAAGTAGAATTCTCTTCCAGTATCAATAGTTACAGTGAGCACAATTAACTAAAATGTGCTCTGACAGGCAACACTCTCAACAAAGTATTCCTTTAGAGACAAACTCATCAGGAGCTGAAAGGCCTCAGCACCTTTCTGGCTGCTGTTCTGGGCTTGCACACTTAGGTTTGCAGTGAGCGTCTTGTGGAGAGCTCTGGTGTTTTCAAAGTTTGTTATCTTGGTCGTCCACTTTTATGGTCTTTGTTCATGGCACTTGCAAATACCTCTCCTATGTCCTGGCAAACTCCTGTAGCAAGAAGAAGTGTGTGAGGAAAAGCCTCGAGTCCTTTGGATTTTATTTGCTGTAATAACGAGCAGCATTGTTGACCTACCAATGTATCTTACATTGCTTGGTTGTGGTGTGATGCTTAGGCCAACTGTTCTAAATTAAATGCACAGCATTTGCCTCCGAGGGGTTATCTGGGTCTTGATGCAATGGGTATGAACAAATGAATAATCTTTCCCTTAATTCTTATCGATGTTCACTTGATTCTGATCTAGTTTCTGACTTCACTGGTAATGGTCTTGAAAGCAATGGAAAGCTTCTTGTGTCTCACAGATTATTCTTATATATATTTTGAGGATATTTTGAATGTGAAATGAATTTTGGTACAGGAAGGTGCACACTGAAAGCTGAAACTTTGAAATCCCTACCCATGCTATCCCACTAAATTCGCTGTCATCACAGGGTTTGAGTCACTTCATTTTTTTTTTTTTTACAGTGGCACGTTAGAGAGCAACTTAGACATTTTATGGATCAAAGACTCTATGTTCACTCTCAGTGTTAAATGAAGAGAGGATATAAAGCCCAAAGGTAACCAAAAATGCATCAATAGAGCTTTCAGGCACTGTGACAATTGAAGAAGTGGGAGTCTTTTGAGAGAAGCAGCAGTCTGCATTGCTGTAACAGATTTACTGGTGATCTTTACTGGTGATCATTTCAGATGAAAACACACAGCATGCAGCAAAATGCATCACAGATTTGGGCCATCTTGGCTGTAAGAGGAATTTTCCTCATGGTGACATCCCCTGCAGTGCAGAGGCCTGCCCAGCTTCAACTGGCTTTAAGTAACAGTGAGAGATTACAGGGAGAGCACAGACACAGAAGATTCTTGCACTAGAACTTTTCCAGTAAAGAGCTGTTTTCTTTCACTTGCGTTTACTTCTATGGCACATCCTTTTACCTGCACAGCTAAAGCAAACATTATTAATTCAAAGACAATAAAACATATACCTCCTCTTCAGAGTGTGCCATTTCTCAGCATGACATCCAGCACTTCACTGCCACTGGGAAAGGTCACGTTTGGGAAATGCCCAGTTGCTCCTATGCCTTTGAGGTGGTTATGACTATAGAATTCTTGAAGTTTAACCTGATTTATTTCTTTATTTTAGCATGTCTATTTTCCTTCACTGAGGTTTGCTCCAAGGAATTTTTTTTGGCCTTCCTCTGAGAAAGGAGGGCACCTGAGGCTTTTCTTACAGTTTATACACGTGAAAATATGAAGAGAGTTTATGCAGAAAATTTAAATGCCACCACTTGCATAGTCTAAAATTGTAAATCCCAACAAAGTAAGGCTAAGTAAAGTCCCTGACTTCGCTAACCAACTATTCACACTGTCCTGCTCCGAAAATGCCAGGTACTTGGATTAATGAGTGCCTGCATTATCAGATACCTAGCACCAAGTCACCAAGCAAGATGTCCAGACTTCTGTGAGTCATTAGAGCCGTTTATATTTTTTCCACCTGGAGTTGGCAATACCCAGCTCTGGGAAGGCAGGGGTAGCAGTACAGCACACCTCCAAATCCCATCTACTTTCTCTTTTCCCGCAGGAGAGAATCACTTTGTTGAGAGACAAGGTGGTTAGAAGGTAATTGCAATTTAATTACCCCTCATGTATACCTTTGCAGCTGAAAGAAAAGGCAGGCTCTCAGTTACTGTCTTCATGCTTTCAAAAATAGCCCTGTGAGGTTTTCAGAAGAGGTTGGTAAAATTGGGGTGCACTTTTTACACATGCAGTCAAATGGGTTGCTCAGTTGTGCTCCTGCAAATGCCATGAGATGGCATGCTTGGTTTTGGGGGTGGGGGGAAGATGTTGTGTCTCTGATTAAAACCAAGATTTCTGAGGCCAAGCTAGATATATTTATAAATCAATGAACACAATGAAAATATTAACTAGTTGTATTTATTATTCCTACACTGTTGATACGTAGATGAGGTCTTTCCTCCAGGTGCTATACAAACGTGAAATAAATAGATAGCCTCCTCCCAAAAGAACATAAAATCTTAAATAGGCTCTTAAGGGGTAAATTTTCAAGTAAACCTCTGAAAATCATGTCTGTGTTCGAAATATAGTATAATTATTAGGCTGATAAAGACTGCCTTTTAGCAGGTCTTTATAGTGCCATTAAGTTGAAAAGACCATTATTGTAATATAATATTTATTATTACAATTAAAGATAGGCTTAATTTTACAGGATTGGATGCAGTTGGGTTGTATAAAAGCCTGTACAGTGAAGTTCAAGTATTTATCTGAATTCAAAAGCCTGTGTGTCAATAAAAGATTGTCATTTACTCAATATACCTGGTACAGGGGGGTGTGAAAATACATGTAACAAAGTAAATGGTAAAACCAGCATTTTGGGGGGAAGATTAATGTGTAGTAGACACAGCAGAAGACTGGGTTTCAGGAGTCAAGTGCTGCTTTTTTGTTGTTGTTGTTTTCATTGCAAAATGTTTTAAATTCTTGTGTGAAAAGGTCTGTGTAAAAGCTTAGTATTGGCTCCTTCCCATTTCTTCCACTAGCTCCTTGTTTATCCAGGGACTAATAATCACTTAGCTTTTGTATGACTGAGTTTACTCATGAATGTACTCGCTAGGAGTATTTTGTCAGAGGTGTCTTTAAGTTCCATTTCTTTTTGAATCTGAAGATAAAAGGCTTTATTTTAATAACTGTCTAATTCCTGAAGCAACACTGCCATATTAAGTAAAACAGTACACAATTTTTATAGTGTCTTCTATTAGAAATATGGAGCCCTGAATGTATTTTACAGACACATTTTTATCCTTCCAGCCCTGGCCATTCTATGATTCATATTTAAAATGGGGAAAGATGTATGCTGCTAAAATTTTTGGAATAAGAGCTGATGGTAACACAGTGGGTGCATTAAGGCTCTGAAGCCTGTGGACTACTCATTTTAAATTGCAAACCACAAAATTTAACCTCAGACACCCTTTGGGATAGTTTGGCACTACCTGGACCAAGTCCTCAGGGAAAGTGGCAAGACTACTACTTTGTACTTACACTGCCTTTTCACTGGAGTAGCTCTTAGTTAAATTAGAAATTGAAATACAGCAGAAAGGTGAGGCCCCAATGCAATGAGACACTAAAGCACATTTTTATTATGAATGATTGTTCTTTAACTTAAAATTAAGCATACGCTCACGTGGTGTGTTGGTCTGGGGCTGAATCACTTGTTCAAGGTTATACACCAGAAAGTTCCAGCATTAAGGCTTGGAATCTGTTGATTGTCCCTACTCTGCTGTTTTCCTAAGTAGTGGGTGACATCAACAGCAGAGATGAGAAAACACAACCATTAGAAAATAAACTTGACCAGCAGGCAGTTCACACTGTTACAGGAGGTGACATTTTCTATCTTTACTAGCATTAAACAACCAAGAAACACTGATGGGCAGGGAAGAAAACATATTATGACAAAACAAATGCAGTTAAGGGTAGCCTGTGAACAATTCAAGGCTCTATGTGCGTTGAAGAAAGACCGTTGAGCTGTCCCGAGTGAATTATTTAGGAATAGTGTGACATTGAGGGATGATGTGGTTATTATGCTCTTTGACATTAATCCTCACTAATGCTAACTAAAGTTTTGTGTGTGCAGCTATATGAAATAAATATGTGCATTTGCCATATAATTCCTGCAGAGCAGATTGACAGCTTTTGCTGAAAAAAAGTGCATAGTGTTTAATGGACCCTTTAGCAATAACATGGTTTTTTCTGCTTTTATAAAGATGTAGATTGTTGGGTGCCATGTATTTGTACAGCTAAGGTATTTTATTGATATCAGATTGGCCCAAAGTCCAGCTTTCAACTTTGGAAGGGACCATGTGGTTTCTGGAGGTTTGGTGTCTTGGTTTTGGTTGTTTGGTTTTATTTTATTTTTTATTTTTTTTTTCTTGTTTGTGTGGTTTTTTTTCTTTTTGACAGGATTAAAGAATGTAAAAGACTGTTTGTATTAAACAGATTAAGCTGTTAGTAAACATGTCCCCTTTAAATTAAGTGGTGGTGAAGACAAAGAAAGTGCTTTGTTGTTGTCAGATGGATTTGTCTTAAGTCAAACAGGCAAACAAGTTAAACATCAGTCCTCTTTAAATCCTTAATGGCTGTGCAGATTAAATCTCAAAAGGTCTGTAAAATGAGTAAAAAAAATTAAATTGCTTTACTTCTTCCTGTCGTTTACTTTGGCTAAAGCATTTTTCTTCTTCCTTTTCTTTTTCTTCTCTTTTTTTCTTCTCATCCAGCTTTAGAGAACTTTGTTTTCAAACTGCATTAGCATACAGACAAATATTAAACAAGAATTTCACTTCTCTGCAGTCTTGTCACTTGTGATGAATACATCCTTGCACGGTAAGTGCTGGTGACACATCATTGTGGCAGCTTCTGCCTCTCAACAGAAGGATAATTAATCTTGCTATCAACACTCCCAAACAAGAGTAGCTAGTTCAAAGTTTTATTCCATAGAGCTGCTTTGTGTGGGGTGGGATTCCTTCATTTGAAATGTCTGCTTGTGAATCCTGGCCTTCCTGTGATTACCTTTTCTTTAATGCTGGGGCTGTTGATCTGTGTGGGAGCAACAAAACGAGCAGGCTTTGTGCTGTTCTGACCTGGCACTTTTTGTGCCTTAATAAAGTGGGTGGGTGCAGCATGGAATTCAAAAAAGATACCGAGAGCTAAAGTGTCATTGTAGGAGCGTGGATGTGAATTCAAGGTGTTCTTCTGCAGATTCTTCTTCCATCTGACTGACTACAGTGAGCATTTATGTAGCTTGGTTTCTGGCAGGAAGAGATCTGAGGTGAACATGTTGCTTATACATCCCAGCTATGAGTGTGAAAACATTTTCTATGTGCATCCAACAGCTGTCAATGTCAGAAGTATTAAAAGGAGGACAGACTGCCAGCTAGCTAAGCATTTAAGACCAAGTATTCAAAAATGCTCCCCCATGAATTTCATCATTCCAGCAGCTCTGTGATGAAGAAAATCAACCAACAGAGTATTTGCACCAATTGGATTTTCATTCAGTTTATTAATGATAAAGAAACCCAACTTCATGCATATTAAACGAGTGTTGATTGAAGGTCACAGAGGTGTTAGCTGTGGTGTCCTGGCTAAATTCCAGTTGGCTAATTGCAATCTGCCTTCCTAAAACTCCCTTGTAGTTTCATTATTTAGATCATTAGCTCTTTATATTTTGTTCCAAATTCTTAGGAGCATGGCTTTATTTTTGTTAAAGAGCTTCCACTGTTGAGCATTTTGGTTCATCAGAAGGCAAATGGTGAAGCCAACTTTCTTCCTCTTTGGATGCAGTATCAATGATATAGTTATGGGATTTAAGTGGGAGTACATCTAACTCCACTAAAGAGCAACTGAGGCATGCTTTGCAATGTCATGTCACATTCTGTGACTGTCATTTGCTGTTCTAGAATCAGATGGCACACATATGGAAAGGTGTATCTTTTTGCTGTTTTCTTCCAGTTATCTAAACACATAATTTGATGTGATTTCCCCCCCCAGTCTTTCATTTTCAAATTGAATGCTACTTACTCCTGCTTGCCTGATACTTTCTACCCTTCTGGCAAGCATCCTTTTTTTGCAAAGTTTTGTTGAACCAATCAGGTCAGGTGGACAATCCCTTTTTCCTGCTTGTCTCATACCAATTGCTTTTTTCAAAGGCATGTGAGCTGTCTGTGGCCCTTCTAAAGGGATCATACTGGGAAACATAGGAATATATTTTGTATTTGATGGTGCACAATATAATTGCTCTTCACTCCAGGCAAGTCTCTGTTTGGTCAGGCCTCCCAAACCTCTCTGGAGGAGAAAGATGGATTTTTTTACTCAGTTCTGAACTCAAGCAATCGTGCTGCAGCTCTGCAGAGCTAATCCATAAAGTTAGGTGGCATTTGGTATCTGCAGTCCTGTTTTCACACTCAAGAGGGGTCACAAAGCAATGGTAACAGACTGAGGTCCAATTTGGCTGTGGTCTGTACTGCCTTTACTCCTATACTCTACTCAGGATTTTTGGTTGCTGAAAGTCCATTGCAAAGACTGCTGGAGGAGAAGCAGTGAAGCAGCTACTTCAATGGGTTCAAATCGGTTGAAATAATTGGCTCTGGAGATTAGGTCCATGCTCTTAATTCAAAAAGGGAAGGAAAATGATTTATCAATTATTAAAGATGTTTTCTTTGTACAAAACACTGAGGTTTTTTGTAAGTATACGTGTCTCGGTATAGTGTTTTTTTATTGAACTATTAAATGTAATTAGAAACCAAAGGTAAATGGTGTCTCAATGAGTCAAGAAAGGCAGGGAGGAGCCGAGTGGTGTGTCTAGCTTTCTGAGCACTGTCACTTCCCTATGAAGCCCATCTAAGGGTGATTAGCTCTTTACTCACGCTTACTTCAGCTTGTTTCTAACTAATGATGATTTACCATTTTGCTAAATGCTAAGCAGCATTTGTTTGACAGAGTGGAAAGTGCAAGCTTAGAGCAAAGCAGGTAAAAAGATTCACTACAAAGGGCCTGTCAAAATACTTCTAAAATATACTGTCCTGGTGTTAAACAATTTATTAATAAGCCTATTAATACCTGAGGATTTTTTTTTGTGCGCGTCTTGATGTTCTGTTAAAAACATCAGTGTTTAAGATGCTATCCACACAGGCTTAATGCCAGGGAAAGCAATCCCATTAAATTGGACCTCATAAATATTTCATGAGGTCCAATTTAAAATTAATCTTGGCATGAAGCCAACCCAGGCAGTATATTTGCTACTGTATTAAAAAGAAGCAGCAGATGAGGTGTTTTTTCACAACGGTAATCTGACTGGATTTTTGCACAATCCTATCAATATTTTTAATAATACAGCTGTTAGTTCAGGCAGGAAGAAATATATTTTTTTTTTCATCACCCGTTCAGGCAAGAATCACACTGCAACTAGCCTGTTTTTAAATATCAGCATTCTAGAAGATGATTTCTTTTAGTTGTTTCTTTTTTTTTTTTCTGGTGATGAAATCCTCGTTTTCTGATAAAAAAAATAAATAAATTCCCTTGTTACTTGAAAGGAAATAAATAGATCTGTAAGTTAGCAGTGAGAGCATAGGTTTCTTTGGGAAAGGGCTATGAAGTGGTCAGTTTTCAAAAGGGATTTAGACAGGTAGGAGGTTTTCAGTGTGGTTCGAGTTCTGAAATACCTATGTCAACTGGGAAATAAACTTTAGGGGTTTAAGTCATTTCAATAGGATTGTGAAATTTATTGGCAGACCTGTAATTTGACATCAGTTGAGACTCAGTAAAAATACATCCCTAGGTATGATCAAAATCTTCTAGGAAAGCCTTTATATATTTTTTAGGGACAATGTGTCCTGATTTAATGCCTCTTTGAGTCAGTTGGGTTTTTAATCGGTGGATACAGAGTCAGAATGTGTAAGAAACAGGCAGAGAAAGGGCAACTGGTTTACGTGGCTCATTTAGGAGATCAGATGGTTCTGGGGGACTGCCTGGTGGGAAAAGAATTCATGCTGCAAAAAAATCATTGCAAAAAGAAAAGTCTCCTACTCTTGGCAATAAGCATCAGATGAGGTCTCTAAATAATTGCTCGTTTTTGACAAGAATATCAGGACACTCTTTTCTGGCTTTCATATATTGCTTGTTTTTCTAATCTGTGACCAAATTTACGTCTCAAGAATTTCTCTTTTACATTTGGAAAACACTTAAAACTGTCTGTGTGAGCAAAGGGAATAAATAATAAATACAATGACAATATAAGAGCTCGAGTAACAGTTTGTGTTGTATGGCTTTAAAACTGGTTTGAGGATGAAGAAGAAAGCCTTTTATGCTGGAATAATTTCTGGGAGACACTGGTAAGGAACAAGATTACAGGGTGTTTAGAGATGTGCGTTTCAATAAGAAGCAATCACCATTCATATGCATACTTTTCATTTAAATGCATTATATGCACTAGCAGATTGAGAGGCAATCCTGAGACACTGAACATAATTTATTTGGATTTGAAGAAAGCCTTTGCTTTTGTGCCTTACAATGGATTTGATTTACTAAGTCAGGAGACATAGTGGAAGCAAATTCAAATGGACTTGCATTTGGCTGAGGAAAGGGGAAGAGCAATAATACCAATGTGGAAATGGACAAAGATAATGTGGAGGAGATGGCATGGCGTTCAGCTCACCTGACTTGCTGCCTGAAAATCCTGTTTAGGAGTAGTACACTGAAGGGGGAAGGGGAGGCTTCTTCATCTAGCAACTTCTGCCTCCTGTCTTAGAGATGAATTGCATCCTCTTGTGAAGGTGCTGCTCTACCCTGTTTACTATAGATGGAGCCCAGAGACCTACCTTGGACTAGAAGCTGCATCTGAAACTAGAAGAGGTGAATCCCAAATTTTTTGGTTTGGATCTGTGTTAATTGTTTTCTTGATTGCAACCAGTGAGAGACCCAAGTGTCCATTTAATTCATCTGGACTCTTCTCTAGTGGCTTTTGTACTGGGCCCTCTAGCCTTACTGGTGGAGGAGAAGAGAAGGAAATGAAATGATTTCTGTCAAGGAAGGGTGACCTTGATCAAACACTATGTACACTGGCTGTACTGGATGGGTTATTGAGGGAAGGAACAAACAGCTCTGGCAGCCAGGAGGGATTCACTGAGGTTGGGTCACCTCCAAGCTGACAGCGACAGCTAGTCGCAGCTGAGCAGTGAGGTATGTCAAATGCTTCAGATACACGTAATAGTCTTCAAGATCTGCATTTAAAGGAGTCTGTGAGATATGAATAAAAGGGCATGTACAAACCAGAGGGGCTTGATCCTTCCAAAGAGAGGCTTATCAGTATGGGGGAAGTGAAAGATGCAGACTTTTGAGAAACAGATATTACATTAGTTCAGGGAACTCTAGCCATAAAATTTGTATGGTTTAGCAAAATCTGGTCAAAAGTTGAGTCTTGCTTAGCTTTCAATTTACTTTCCAGGGTAGATAGAATCACAGAATGTTTGAGGTTGGAAGGCACCTCTGGAGCTTGTCTAGTTCAACCACTCCAGCTCAAAGAAGGGTCAGCTTGAGCAAATTACTCAGGACCATGTCCACTTGGGTTTTTAATATATCCAAGGGTCGAGGCTCCAGAACCCCTCTGGGCAGCCTCTTCCTGTGTTCAGTCACCCTTACAGTATAAAAGTTTTTTCTTATGTTTAAAGAGAATTCCTTGTATTTCAGTTTGTGCCTGTTGTCTCTTGTCCTCTCCCTGGATACCACTGAGAAATAGTCTGCCTTTGTCTTGTGTACACCATCTCATCATGTATTTATACACACAAATCTTCTTTTTTTTCCAGGTCCTTCTGAGCCTTCTCTTCAGTTCTCTTTGTGTTGCAGGTGGTCCGGTATCTTAACATCTTTGTGGCCCTTTGCTGACTTGCTCCAGTGTGTTCATGTCTCATAGTGGGGAGCTCAGCACTCCTAGTAGCACTCCAGATCTGCCCTCAGCAGTGCTGAGTAGAGGGGGAGAATCACCTCCCTCTGCCTGCTGGCAGTTCTCTTCCTAGTGCAGCTCAGGATGCTGTTGGCCTTTACTGCAAGGGTGCATTGCAGGATCATGTTAAACTTGGTGTCCACCAGGACCTCCAGGTCCTTTTCTGCTGCTTTCTAGCTGGTCATCCAGATTGTAATGAGATTATTCCTCCCAAGGGACAGGACTTTGTGTTTCCCTTTGTTCAACTCCGTAAAAGTCCTCTTTGCCCATTGCTCCAGCACGTGGAGGTCCCTGAATGAGAGCACAACCATCTGGGCTATTGAACACTCCTTCTGGTTTGGTATTATCTGTAAACTTGCCAAGAGTGCACTCTGTCCCATCTTCCAGCTAATTTATGAAGGTGAAAAACAGTATTAGCCCCAGCATCCATCCCTGGGGTACACCACTGGTGATTTGCCTCCAGATGAACTTCATGCCAGTGATCACAACTGTTTGAGCCCAGCAGTTCAGCAAGTTTTCTATTCATTTCACCGTTTACTTACCTAGCCTGTACTTCCTCAGTTTCTCTGTGAGGACGTTGCAGGAGACACCACTGAAAGCCATACTGGAGTCAGGATGAACGTCATCCACTGTTCTCCTCCACTGCTGCTCTTTCACCCACCAAGTCAGTCATCTGATGATAAAAGACTATCAGTTTCAGGTGACTATCACTTTCTTGATCTTTAGATGTATGGAAATGGTTTCCAGGATTATTTGCTCCATCACATTCCCTGGAATTGAGGTGAGGCTTCAAATGATGCAAAATACAATATAACAACAATTATTTTGAATAATTAACTTTTTACTTAAACATAGATCTCCGTAAGTTAATATTTCTAGATCCAGATGAAAGAGGAAATAAAGTAATTGGAAGATTAAAGGTCAAGGGAGGGTGTATAGAAGCTGCAAAGCCAATAAGAGAGGTCAAGAACTCAGGTTCTGAGATTGTTCTGCCAAGATCTTTGGCTTCCTTGGAACTAAACAGCAGGCAACTACTGATGCCATCTGCTGGAAAAGGGGACTTGTGATACTGGATCTGCTTCCCCACAGTATTTTTCATCTACTAGTCTTGATGAAGATGGCTGTTTTGGAATTAGTCTCATTCTGAGGGTAAAAGCCATTATTATGCATCAGCTCCTTGGAAAACAATAACAGAGATGGAAGTTTCTTAGAATAAATTGACCTTCCATTGTATGTATGTCTTTATATACTGGAGTACATGCAAGGCCATGGTAGTGCCATTGTTATGGCATTGTGTCATTGCTTTTAGCATTTTTTTCTCCCCAGTCTAGATGCTGTTCACAATACCCTGCTCTAGATACCATATTTAAATACCCAAATATAAGAAACTAGATTGTCTGTCTGCAGATCATCAGCTGTTTTCATCTGCTTTTTCCTGCTCCTTTCTTGCTCATATCTTTCAACAGAAAGTGACCCTGTTTCCTTCTTGACCCAGGATGTACATTCTGAACTAATAAAGACTTTCCTCAGTTATGTCAAAGAATGGAGAGCTTGCAGTGATCAAGAATGAAGCTGAGAGCTCATGTTTTATCAAAGAGAGACTATACTGAATGGTGGTAAAAAGCTAACCTAGATTGATATTATAAGAGGGAAGAGAAAGAAATTAAATAAACCAGCATGGTATAAATTAGGGTTAATAAAAAAACCAAATCTACTGTCATCTGGAAGCTCACCCACTCAAAATAACAAAGGGAGTAGGAAGGCTGGAGTCTGCTAGTTAACAACAGGGTGACTGTGATTCACCAAAGGACTCCAGAAAAGGCAAACAGAAAGTTTTAGACACGTTGTTTCCAGTAGTGGTACAGACTATTAGTGTCATCACAAAAAGCACTGTTAAAGCCTAGCATTGCTTAGCCTGGCAAACGCTGTGCTCTGAGCGTATCTGCCTGCTCTCTGTACACCTGTCAAGGGAGGAAAAACACGAGTGCTGTTGAAGCTAGAAGATAAAGTTAGCATTAAAACAAATGGGTTTAATCATCCATGAGTAAGGCTGGCAATACAAACAACATTTGTATCAGAAAGAACAGTTAAAGTTCTGGAGCCACCTCCCATTACGAACTGTGGGTAAATAAAAATTCAAATAGCTTCATGATGGAGAGTGCTCACTTTATAAGAGTGTAGTGCAGTAGCCTACGACAGCTCACGCTCTCTGCCAAGAGCGTTCCTCTAGTGAACCTGGTGCTAAAATCACAAGAGATGGGATTCAGTTGCCAGCCATAGGTATCTAGTGCTTTTTGAGATACCCCAGGTTATCGTGGGTGGCCTTCAGCTGCCACTCCCGAAGCGTCTACGTCTCACATTCTGCGTCACATCTGAAGGGTGTCAGGTGGATGCTTCAGACTCTCTGTGGTATCTCCCACGGCCTTAGGTGCTTGTGTCTGGGCAGCTGAATCAAACCCTGAAAGTCAACAGAGGAGATGTTTGAAAAGTTAAGCTCAGCGTTGCTTATCTCTGGCTTGTAGTAGTGGTGAACTATCAGCACATTCTGCTGATGCAGTGTGCTCTTGCATCACTTCATTAGCTTTGATGTGTGTTGAAGGTTTGGGTTTTTTTATGAACTCATTAGAAATGTAGGAATTAAAACTATATGAAGCATAGTTTGTGAGTTACATAAAGAAGTAGCTATTGCTGCCAAATACTAAATTATCTTGTAGAGGACAATACAGGAGCAACCAACAGAAAATTCTATACAACACAAACATTTTTATCTCGCTGTCAGGAGTCTGTACTGTCCCCTTGCCTTCTGCAACTCTTTCTTCAGTGACCAGTGTTCTCTCATGTTTTAAACTGATGAGTAAACAGCTTCCTGAGATGGATCTATACATCTTTTGTAACAGCGTTACAGTGTAAGCCCATTTTAGATCTTTGGTACCTATGAATGTTAGTCTTAAATTAATAAGTGATAGGATGACTTCAAAGCCTACTGAAATTAATAAAAGTAGTTGAATATTACATTGATTTAGTGAGATTTAGAACAAGCTATGCATATGAAATAGGATTAATTAATTTTTATTGACTGCAACATAAATGGAGAAAATTCTTCAAGAAGAGGTAGAGATGCCCTTAGAAGTGGGACTGGATGATATTTAGTGAAACCCTGGAGTTGATATTAGGTAAATTTGGCACTCTATAAAAGCAGATCAGCATTCCATTTAAGTTGTCATGCTCCCCTTTCCAAAGTAGACTTTTATCTTTTTGCCTTCAGAAGGAAAGCACGTGGTTTTTGCAACCAGGTGTTTCTGACCATATGCCAATATTATTAATATCAACACATTAATAATGTTATTAGAAGATTATCCACTGTGCATAAGGACCTACACAGCATTTGCAATTTCATGTTAATGAGCTTTGGGGATAAGGTGGAAGTTGAAGTAGATCCGTATCTCTCCAATAGCATGCAGTGTCCTGACAGTATGCTACTGGTTCTCCATTGCATGGAGTAAGATTTATACCAGACTACCAGCACACAAGGTTGATAGCATTATCTTTGGCTATATGTTTTATAGGGGAACTTTTTGAATAGAAGGAACTTGCTTGATAGTAGATAAGATTTTTCTCTGGTATTTATGGAGCTACAATGCAGGTTGTAAGCTACACCTGGAAAAGGAGAAAGCATTTGACTGAATGGAGTGGTGATGTCTAGTTATGAGAGTTGAAGGGGTATGAGATTCAGATGATGTACCCTATAATATCAGAGCTTTCATTACTTGGAAGTGATTTAGTTTCAGTTCTGGCAATGCGTCACTTCTCCTTCTACTTGTTCTATCTTTGGAGTTTCAAGGATGAGGCCGCTGCTGAATTATGGGGTCATCTAATTCAATTCTGCACTAGTCTTTTAGATATTTAATGCACTTGTGAACCAAAGGTATTTTAGATTTTCCATGGCACATCTAGATTCAGCCAACATTTTAAATTTGAATCGCTTTATGGTGTGGGATTTTCTCTCTTTGAAATTTATTTCATTTCCCTCCTCTTCCTGCTTTAAAATAAACCGACCAACCACATTGCCTTTAGACTGATTTCCTCTCCAGATAGACTTTTAGATTGACTGGTGTTACCCTGTTATTCCTCAACTGACAGTCTCCTTTGTTTCCTTTTATAGTTGGACGGTCTTAATGTGTTTTGCTGTATTTATATTTCCATATGCAGTTTTTTTTCTTTTTTTTTTATAATAAATACTGGCATATGTCTTAAGAGACAAAGAATGTAATTCAAATACTTTCTAGAACACATTCTATTAATAAATAAAAGTGCTTTTGTGCAAAATCCACAGTTCAGTTTAGGCTGAATAAATATAAAATGTTCAAGTGTAACAGTAGGAAAAGCCAATTTGGACTCTTATTTTGCAGATAGATGGAATCTACAATGTGATTACATTTAAGCTTAGTAGAATACAAACCATTGCCTGTATAGACAGGCTTAGGTTATAGCAGAGGAACTGTTTCTTACTCTAAATTTATGATTTTTATGTAGTAGAGATAAACAAGTATTCCCAAGTGGAGAGAAATGTCTTTTGTACTCTGTCTGGAATCTCAAAATTGAAATTACATTGTTATTCTGGTGTAAGTGGGTATAGGCAGGTAATACAAAGCTAGCTAAATTGTATCAAGGAGGCATTTTTATTAATTTGGCATGCTTATAAAATGCTTTTAGTCTGGATGGCAATCAAAGCTCTGAGATTTGAACTAGTATCAAACCCTTAGGACAACTTGGTATTACCATATCATGATGCTTGCAGAAAGCTGAAGAAATCTAGCAGCTATCATGTGTTCAATGAGTTTGGCATTCCTAATGCATTCTTTTGGTTCCCCAAGACTGAACTGTGGGGAAGAATTAGATTTATTTTTTTTCCCAAAATATAAGTGAATTTGAGGGAATATGAGGGACTCCATATATGTGCTTAAGGGTAAGAATAATTATTAGATATGGTTTTATTCCAAAGATCAAGATTTCTTGAAACAGGACTTTGTGATTTACTCTGTTTAAGACCACATCAGCCAGAGATACTTTCCCAAACATCAAGAGCATGTTATGAGTAAGGTGAGAGATACCCTTAATTTTATGCACTCGTGCTAATCCGAATGGTTTGTATGGTGAAGTTTTTATTCCACAGATGAAGAAGGAGAGGGGGAGAATTTGATAAATAATTGAGTTTGTTCCAAACAAATTGGGTGGCACAAAGTGAGGAATATACATGAAAGGTGGTGAAGAGGATGGAATTGCCAGGACTAAGGAGTGTAGGTGGAGATGAAAGTAGAGATGTGGCTTTGAAAGAAAGCTTTGAAAGAAAGAAGAAGAAACATGGATGTGGGAGATATGAGGAGACACACTGAAAGAGAGGAGCTGTAGGGAGCTGAGGTTCAAGTGCAACTGAGCCGGAAGGGTTGAGAGTGAGAATGTGTTATGGAAAATGGGAAATTGAATCTTAGTAGTGAGGATGACAGTGCAGGGCACAGCTGGAGATGTGGAAAGTGGAGAAGCTTCAGAGTCTGGATATGAGGGCTCCACAAGGGAAAATTACAGGGATTTCAGCAATAGAAAAGAAGGTGTCCTCCAACAAGTAAGGAGGAAAAGAAATGAGATATTATTCATACTGGGTCTTACTCTCAGTTAAATGGCTGTTGTCAAAAAGGGTTTACCTACTGAGGTGCACTACTAAGTGATCTTGAGGATTAATGATGTCATAAGAATATAGACATCTTGGGTATAGCAGAATGTCTGGAAGGAGGAGAGACAAACATGTGGGGTATGGCAGAGGAGGTCACCTAAGAGAGGTAATTAGCCTGGAGGAAATTGCCTGAAAGAACATCAGATGAAGAGCTTCAGAATGCAATCTGAGAAATGTCACTGTTTTTTATCAGTTCTGCCTCTCCCAAAGATTTATACGAGATTTCTTGCACCAATCAGTTACTACTGTAGTAGTGGACTACAGGTACAGGAGCAGAATACTTGGTGTATAGAACAGATGAAATTGCCTCTTGGGAAAATGGATGACAGTCTGCACATGGAATTTTTTTTACAAATTGATTACATCAATTTACATCTTTCATTAAAACAGACAAAAAAAGTTGAATGCTAATCTCATTGTAGCAGTACTCTAGGATTTTAGAAAAAAAAAAAAAAGTTGATTTTGCCTCAACAATATTTTGATGTATCAGCATGCCTTTTGAGGAACCTCATATCCAGGCAGAGAAGGCTGTGTTTTTGTTTTGTTTTACAAAGTGTGTAAACCAGAAGAAAGGTAGGTATGTTCAAATAGACTTTGTATTTCATCTAAACCACTACGTTTCAGGAAATGATCTAGCATAAAATTCATGGTTTCAGTTCTCCTCTGCATTTTGTAAATAGGAAATCACTGACTGTGATTTCTTGTGAAAAGAATGTATTGATTTCTTAAAAATAGCAGGAGAGTACTTAAAAGAAGTGTGAGTGTTCAGTGTCTGTTGGGTTCTCGATAAATTTCCGTAGCCTTATGCACAGTTTCCATTCCACTGCTTTTTCTTGTCCGTAAAAGGATGGGGAGGAAGCCAGTGACATTTTGAGGACTTCACCATATTACCTTGTTCCTATAATTACATTGATTTGAATCAACTGATTTACTCCAATCTGAAACTAAGCAAGCCTTACTCAGCCTTATCGCACATATTTATCAGCACAGTTCTGGTTTAAAACGTTATTGGCTGTAGCAATTACAGTCTTCATAATTTATGGTATTATAATATAAGCTCTTTTTTTCTTTTTTTTTGCCTGGAGCACTATAATTTATTTATGTGTGTTTTTATTTACATAACATATTTATTACTTATGAAAGACACTTCAGTGGTAATGCTGAAGAGCAACAAAATGGAATGCATGTGCAGAAGAGTGGTTTTAAGGTATGTGCCATCTTCTTTGAGATCCTCTTGCAAAGCTGGGAGTTCCCAGCAGCATTCAGACAGGATTTGTTCCATTCTTTTAACTCAGTCTACTGCTATTTCATCAAACTACTACATAAGTGGCGTGTTTTCAGCGTGCTTTCTGTGTCTGTATTTAGCATTTAGACTTCTACTGATACCAGTAGGACTATATGGCTCAATTTCTGTCCCTCCATTCAGAAATACCTATCTAAGAAAATGGGGCCATGTAGGAATATGTTTGGTATTGGTGAACAGACTCACTTTCGGAAAGTTCCGTTTGCTGCTTTAGAAACATCCCAGGGCTGAGTAAGGTGGAGCTGTAAAACTTGTAAATAGTACCAATGAGTGATGATTTGTTGTTTAATGCCTCTGGACTCCTGATTTGATTGAATTTGTGAGGAGCAGGTCACCTTCTTGCTTAAGCTCCCTCAGTGTAGTGTCTGGATTCCATAAACTGTTGCTGCTCCGTGAAATGTATCTTCTTTTAGCCACCTGTATCAACATAAATACTAAAGAAGCAAAGGTGCTGGTCTTGGTTTGAAGAAGTTAACTGTTACAAATGTGAAAGTCAGTCATTGACTTTAGACAAATCACTCCCAGAAACTTTACTGTGTTCTGCAGACTTGCAGTATAAGACCATGTGTAAGGTGAAATCCATGTGAGTCTGCTCGCAGCATTTGGGACCTGTTCCTTGCATGAAACAGTAGTGCCAACATGTACGTGCAGTCCCAGGGAAATCAGCAGAAACACTAAGAGAGGTAATGGTTCTCAGGCTGAGCCTCTGCTTATAGTAAGAGTAGTAGGTGGATCTCAGTGCAAACAAAAGCTGGTCAGTACACAAGATGGTAGCTTCCATGGACACATCCTCATAATGAAAATCTTACACTTATTCTGTATCTTAAACTCCAATGGAATATCAAGAGTTCTTAAAATGTGATCAATAAGCTAGCCTTAAAATATGACATATTGAAATACAACATCGTGTCTTGCTTTTAAAAACGAATGGGATCAATACATTTTGTTTAGATGTCCACAGTCATGGAATTGATTAATCTTTAATTCTGAAAGGTAAGTGAAAGTGCCTGAAACATTTAATATAATAATACATTAAGAAGATCACTATAAACGCAGTGAACCCTATTCCCTAGAGGTGCAAGGAAGGAACGTGTTTTTCATAGGTAATGCTTGTTGCTCTGGACTCAGTGCTTCTTCTGTGGGTTGTGCATCCACTGTTGGGCAGGATGATCCATTATAGAATATTTTACTCATGCTGCTCATACCAGGGAAGGAGATGGCCCCACTTTGGAAACAAACTTGCCTGGGCTGTAAATGTTTATGGAACACTTTCTTCCTGTCGTGAGTTTTATATATCCAATTACAGTTGGTACAAGATGATTTGTACCGCTTTGAAGCGACGAGCTGGTGTTAAAAACAACCAGCTAATGTGTAATAAAAGTGATGGCCCGGCAAAGTATGTCTCTAATATAACCTGAATAATCCTTCCATTGCTTTCTGAATAGTATATTTGTTTTGAAAAGCGTTATTTTGTGTGAGTCAGAGCGATTTGTGAATTTGGGTTAGAAAGACTGTTTTCCTGAAGCAACTCTCGTGAAAAAGAACCATGCTTCATTGTAATTACACAGCCATGCCTTATACACTTTACCTGCGCCAAGATTTGAGAGCTTATTTGCTAATTGCAGATGAATATGCCACTTAATTAATTAGGTGCTACACACCCTCAATTGTATGTATCTATCACACTGATTTAATTTATAGTGATACATTTGACTGTATAATTTATTGTCCATGGAGGGAGGTAAATCATGCTGTTTATTTAAGGCATCTAATTTAGGTGTGATTTAGGACACCAGAAGTTAGGAACTTCAGGGGAGAGTAGCAGGTACCACCAGAGGGCAATTCAAAGCATGTACATATGAACACATGAATACACTCCTCCTTGTGAGCAGTAGTGATGAAATTAAAGAGTTTATCTTATGAAACAGGTTGAGTACTAATTACTAGGCATTCTCATGAGTTGCCAGTCTTACATTCAATTCCTCCTCATCCTACTTGTCTTATGTGTCCATGGAGGCACATAAGCTTGTCCTCTCTCTCTTTCTGCATCCAGATCCTATTAGTGATGTGACTGTCTTCAGTCCTACGAGGCAACAGTCATCTGTCTCTTGAATATCTGATTCTTGCTTGCTGAAATTTGGTTGTCATTTTGTATGCCTTTTGGTATAATGTATAGTTCACTGATTTTTCTCTCCTGTATCGTTATCTGCATGCCATAGAAAAACATGAATCATCTGTGCTGTAGGCATGACCGTAACTGGAGCACAGAAGTATTTTGGTATGTATCTGTGTGTGTATGCACCTAAGTATGAGCTTAAATATATGGCACAGGACATTGCAAAGGCCAAGTGATGCACATAGTGTTACTGGTTTTAATACAAGCCTTTTAAGAGTTAGCAGTTTATCATGGAAGCAAACAGGATCTTAACCTTTCCTTACATGATATGTCTGTGGCCATAAAGATTTGTAAATTATACTTTTTGCTGAGCTTTGGAGGAGAATCTCACAAAGTATTGCCCCAAATAAACTAACATGAGATTAAAAATAGCTACATACAAAGGGAAAGCATTGGTATACATTCCGTTACTGTAACTTTTCAAAGTTTACTAAGGATGCTCAGGATGTGGTTGTCAGAATATATTTGCTGCCCAGTGATATACACATAAATAACAAATCATGTCAATACATTTGAGAGATCTTAATATTGTTAAAGAATTGATTTACTAAATACCTAATTTGATGGTTTTAATTAATAATATGCTGTAGCGTGGAGTTCTGTCACAGTGACCCTAAGGTCAAGACCTGTAGTTTATGGACTATTAATTAGCCATTAAGTCATTCACTCATCTGACCTGCTAATCTATCAGATTGATGGATAGCAGAGACCTTTATGTTCCTAATAGGTATTCTATTTAACTTTCAAAATTTTCAAGCAAAGTTTGATCACTGAGTAAAATGAAGTGAGAAGAGAGCTTAACAATTTTTTTTAAGGCTATTTCATCACCTTTCACTTGAAAGGAGATATTAACTTGAAGAATACCATTGCTGTCTTCACTGTTCTCTCAGGACTACTGCCTGAACAGTGCAACTAGTACCTTCATTTCTTTTCCTTAAAAAGAGGAAATCAAAATGACTTTTACAGATCTTTTGAATGTGTAATATCAAGCATAAATTTTAATTGCACTTCATTTACTAAGTGGTGCATTACCTCATCCTTTGGTTTTAACAATGGATTTTCTATAAATCCTCATATGGTTAAACATGATAAACTGCTCAACATATCATGGAACATGGCAGTGCTTATTAGCACTTGAGAAGTTATTGATTGCTTATCTTGATTAATCTTTTATGGGTCTCTGTGGTATTAATTCCACAGAAAAGATTTTGGAAGTTCTGTAGCATTAGTCTCCTCATTCATACATTCACCTTCAATTACATGGATTTCTCTGACTGCACTTGCTGGATTAATTATAACCTCTTTGTCACCAGATCTTGCTTTCAGTTTATCAAGTATTAGAAATTTAATGAAAAATACATATTTAAGAGATTCTCAGAAAGAGTGGCATAAATGAGACGAGATGCTTCCTGCAATTTTGTAGAAGGAAGGTGTTCTTCGATTTCTGCCATAAATGAGTATCAGTTTTAGAAGCATAATTTAAGATATATGGGTTTTGCCAGATTTCAGCAGCTTCATTCCAGATACAGCCTGGGAAGTTTCCTCTCGCGCGTTTTAACTTAATGACAAAGCTTTTCTATAACAAGCAGAATCAGCTTTATCATAAAGAAGAGGAAGACTGCAGCTTGGCTCACCAGGTTTGTCTTCAGGAAGGTAGGCAAAGACATAAGACCTGCTGGATAAATACCGAGTGTCTCCTTGAGGGTAGGTTTTCTGTGTCCCTGAGAAGTACCTGCTCTGCTCAGGTCCAGGCTATTTTAGAATCTCTTGCTTCTCATTTTTTTTAAATGGAAATCTGGTTATATTTTCACCTGCTTTCTGGTAAAGAGTAAAAATAAATTCCATTGTTCAAAATGTCAATATGTCTTTGGTTTTGGACAATCCTAAAGTCAAAGAGCATAGCAGAAACAGAATTCACTGGTAGTCATAAGGACTTGCATTTTGCCACCTTTTGTGTAAAGCTAGTAAAGGAATCTTGGCCCAGCATATATGGACATTGAAACCTTACTGGATTGTGCAGTTATGGGGGAGTCCAAATCTGGTGCTGTGAAACAACAGCAAGGAGGATGTGGAAGTTTCCAGTGATTTACACTGGGGTTGGTCCTGCTCCAGTGCAGAAGAATGGAAAAACTCTCACTGTCTGGAAATGGACAAGGGTCAAACTGGTGTCGCTGCTGCAGCGCTTGCGATGATCTCACTTTCTTACAGATCTAAACCATTGGTAAGAGCAACAGAGCTCTGAAGTAAACAAACAGAAACCCCATAGCAATAAAAGGCTAGCTTTATCCTGATGTTAACATCATACTGAAGGAGTAATGAGTCATCTACCTTATTAATAATGGGCAGATTTTCAATATCAGCATATTTTATTGTCATCAATCCCTGTTGCATGTGTAGGAACTGGAGTACAGCCAAAAGGAGAGGAGGAGTAGAAAGGACCTTTGATTTCACAGTTAAAAAAAAAAAGCAAATGAGTGCAATTCCTGTTTCTATTTAAGTTGAAATGAAAACAACTTTTGGCCTTGAAAAGGCCAATATTTCACTCTCCATCAGGACTTTTCCCTTTTCTCTAAAATGCATTTACATTCAGCACTAGCTGTTGGAATCTGCCATCTTCATAGATGTGCTGTGAGAGGCTTAACTAATCCTGGTAAAAGGCCCACGAGAATGCAAATCATAGACAATATTGATGGCTCAGTACACGTGGACACCTGCAAAGGAATCTTTCACGACTGCATTGTATTCCTAGGAATATTTTGTATTACTTGTTAGTGCTGAAAGCTGTTGGATGTTAACTATTGAATATTCACAGAGTTATTACATAGGCAGACCAAGTCACTCTTCCCAATTACGCTGGACAAAGAAAGAGACCTGTGGTGTCTTCCTGGCCTTAGGACTTCTATCATGCATATCATGAGGACAAAAAATTCACCACACCAATCTCTTGGATTTCATGTAGTGTCAGAAGGGACTTCAATGCATATCTTTTGTTGTATGGCAACGTGTAGGCCGCTCAGATAGATAGCGACCTGCTATGAAAATCTCAGTAAGTGGGCATGAAATAGGATTTATACTTGGGCTGTAAACTAAATGGATACATTAAGCAAAAGATTCCTATAGGGGAAAAGAAGTGGGCCATGACTCTAGAGTAGCCTGAGGGTCATGGCAGCAGCTGCAGAGCAATTGTTCTTTGTGTCAGGCGAAATGTTCATCTTCTCTTGTTTCCACATGGGTCTTTACAGAGGGAGAAAGATTTTATTCTGTAATAGTATTGGGGAAGTTATTCCAGTCATTTTCAAAGGATAAATGCATGATATTTCTTATAAAGCTATATTGACAATTAAAAAAAAAAAAAGTCAGTCTGAAAGAATACTCAAGTTTGTTTAACTTTCTTTTGAACAGGTAGATCAGAGGAGTGTCTTTCAAGCACAAAATGGTCATGTAGTATCTCTAAACTACTCTGAGTATCAATATTCTATGAGAGGGGTTGCATTTTTCAAGTTGGCTTTCTGAACTTCCTAAGCAAATTTAATAAAAGGTAATTAAAACAAAGAGCTGTAAGTACTAGGCATGTCTGTATGAGCAAATGTGGAATTTGTGAAGGGAAAAGTTTAATATAAAATTCAGTGAGTTCATTTAAAATTTTACTCTTCCTCTCTACAGTGTTTGGGGGTAAGAGCCTTCAGTTTCTACTTTGACTTGTACACAAACGTGCACATGCAACACCAGTGTGTTGCTTGCAGGTGCTATCCCTGGGTTGGACAACACTTGTTCTTTCTCACAGCTCTTTAACATCCTCAGGTTCAGAACATCTGTGGCATATACCAGCCATCCTCTGCCTTATGGTGCAGGGTGCCTTTAAAATCAGTTAGGGAAGTCTTGTGAAATACTTTGCCATTTTTGATGTTTGAGGACCATTGCAGTTAGATGGTTTTACTATGCTGCACTGTGGTTTTTTACTTTAATGAGAGATGCTTTTCAGTTGAAAAAATAATCTTTGTAGCAAAACCTTTTTGCTCAAAATCATGCTACACAACATCAGAAATGAACATGTTAAAAATTAATTTTCACTTACAATCTCTTCACTTAAAGGGTAACCCATAATTCTCATAATACTCACTTGAACTTAATGTTTTCCTGTCTTCTAATGGACAGTAATTGAGAGGGATCCATCATCTAAATTATACTCCAGTGCAGAAAATCACTTAGAAAAATGGTGCTATAAACTTGAATCTCTATGGTAAAAATCAATCCCTGGAAGCTGATTAGTTTTAAGGACAGATATTACCTATCTTCTAGACTTATATGTAGCTATATTGTTTTTATATTCATTTGCATATGGAGTTTAAGTCCAACATTTTTTGTACATGAAATCATGCTACTTTTTTGTTTGTTTCCACATCCATGGACGACTGTGTCATCTTCACTTACATAACTGGGTACCGCGTGAGATTTTAAGGATGTCTTTACAACATTAATTAACAAATACCTTTTTTTATTATTTTTTCTCTGCTGAGGTTTTCAAGAAGGGTCCAGGGAGTCTTTTCTTACTCCCATTGGGTCCATAACTTATTTTAGTTGAATGCATTTTACTAAGTTGTGGGAAAAATTCCAGAAAGTAAAACCTGAGGTAGGAACAGTGTTGTTCTCTGCTGCACAAGGGGATCTTCTCTAGCTGAATCCTTCTTTTGTAGCAGAACTTGGTCCCTTTCTGGTGAGAGATTGCCAAAGAAACTATGGGAAGAGCCTGCAGGACATCTGTAGGAAGCCCCTAAGTCATGGATTGTTGGTTGGTTGAGAGTATATTTTTGGAGAGGGATCATTTTGTACCAGCCCAGTCCTTAGCTGTATCCTCCTGACTTCTACTCAGGGCCTGATACCAGGGATATATGGATGCCACCATATCAGCATGACTATTCCCCAGTACCAGCCTAATGAGATAGATAGATAGGTAGATAGATGCCTGCCTAGGGCACTGCTTCCCCACATACAGAATCCAAAGACCCATTTCCAGATATTTTGTGCATTCCTTCCAGCTATCATCAATGTTCAACAGGTTCATTTCCCAAGCAGCTGAAGCAGTGACAGCAGCAGTCAGTGGGACCTAGGGATATTTGCATGCTATGAGAACATACTCTCCACCTAGTTTTCATGTGTCTTTGCTTGCCACTTACAATCAAATAGGAGCAGGACTGACCAGGAGCTCATGACACTAACGAGGGCCTTGAGATTGTTGTATAAATGTGATCAAATATCTGTGATACTTCTGTATGTTTTAATGACTGAAGTGCAAAATTTTATTTTACTTCTATTTTATTTTACATGTTTTGTAGCTGGATCTTTGAGATGCGGTGGAAAAAAATTTGAAGTACTACAGGAAATTTGTGGGATACCCAGGAATAAATGCTGTTCTGGATCCCAGTCCAATAATTTAACCAGAAAATATTTATCTCTTCTCTTTGTAGTCTTTTCAAAGTCCGAGGGCTGGGAGGGCTAGGTGAAAACTTCAGCAATATGTACTGGGTACCATATTTGAAAATTATTAAGAAATTCATCATGAAAGACAGAAATGAGTCTCCTCTGACCAGCTCTGACCTTGAAATATCCTTCTCCCCTGACACATCAGGTTTTGTTTTCAGTAGCTGTGAGAAGCATCTTTTCTGAGAAACCACGGATATTCCTTTAGCTGGTTTGTAAGCAAAACACAAAGCAATTTTACAAGCTGTCAGCTAAAATGACTTCTTCAGGTTAAAAGATACCCTTTGTTTTTCCAGTAACAACTAATGGTTTAAAGCACTTTCATAAAAATCCGCACTTTGTGGAAAGGGTTAGTTTTATATAGCTTAACTGGAAAAAAAATCTAACAAATCTCCAAAAATCCATCAGACTTGATATGTGAAGGATTTCGTTCTTCCTGTAGAGGAACCTGTACCCTATGCTTTTTTTTTTTCTTATTCCCCAGATTTAGACAGAGATAGCCTGACAATGTCTGGTGCTGTTCTTCTCCTTGCCACTTATGTATGCCTCCTCACAGACTATGATATCACAGCTCATTAATCAGGCAGCAGGCTGGCTTGAGTGAGCTCACAGTGTGGGCCAATGCCAGTGCTCCTTCTCTCTGATTCATCGGGTGATTTTTTTATTTATATATTTTTTTAAATTTTTTTTTTTCTTACTGTGGTC
>WTSP01013763.1:103940-119670 GCA_025331215.1 Actenoides lindsayi | reverse complement strand
ATTTTTTTAAATTTTTTTTTTTTTTCTTAGTGTGGTCACAGAAGTGTATAAATAGGAACAGTATTCAATATTTTATCCTCAGGCTAAATTTAAAGGTTTCACTCAGATCAGGTATATAAAATGGGCTGGGTATCTAAAGTAAGATTTTTCAAGCAGATAAATTAGGTGGCAGTTGCTAAAATACTAGAGAGGTTTTGTTTAAGGAGCCTGTGCCAGCTTTTGTAAAGAAATGTGAAAAGAAATAAGGACTCTTCATTTGCTTTACATTCTCATATAGGGGCCAATACATTTACTCTGTTTTTTGTTAGTGAGCTGCAGAAGGCAGATTGCTAACCAATGTCCAAGCCTGCTAGCAGAGTTACCTGGCTGCAGAGAGAAGATCCAAATAGTTCTGGAGTCAGGCAAGATATTACCCTGAGTGGATTAATTAGGAGACTCTGGGTTTTGTCGTTAACACTACTCACTAGTTCCAAAGCATTGGGAGATTACCCCCAAGGATAACTGTTGGCATTTGAAAATAAGTTGTCGATAAATGAAGGCAAAGAAGGTTTGGCAAAGAAACTCTGCGGGTTTAACTTGTCTTCGTGTCCCCTGCAAGCGGGGGAAAAGAAGCGCGGGAGGTCTTTTGGAAAGGGTTGTTCATGGTATTGGAGTCCATTTTTTTTTTCTCTCCAAGTGAAACACCTTGGCTGAATGACCATTCAGCCTATTTCAGGGGTTACTGCTGTTTTTCAACATGACAGCAGTGCTGGGGCATTCCTTCTGGTTTTCAGACATTCAGTTAGATTTTACCTTCCTCTGTGCCAGTCCTGAAGAACGTCAGGAAAGGTGGTTAAGGACTGAGCTGTAACTACCTCCATTGCAGAGCAAAGGCTCTCAAGGCAGGTAAGGAACACAGCAAGAGGAGCAAGGAAGAAGCACTTTACAGCCGGATGTGTCATCTTTACAGGTGACAATCTGCAGTCGACAGTGTCTGGGATAACACGGAGAAGTGCACTGCAGGGGTTTTTTGTCAGCATGATGTTCACTGGGGAGGTTGTATTGCTGCCAGCAAGAGCTAAGATGAGGCCCTGCAGAGTGTGGAAAAAACAAAGTTTTGAATTAGAAGACACATTTCCATCTTAGTGAATGCAAAAGTCTTTGCTTTCCAGGAATATCTGAGTGGTCCAGGTTGCTGAGTATGTATATTCACAGGGAAAACCAGTATTGATTAACAAGGAGTTTCTGGGTGTTAGTTCTGACTCTTGAATGAGCTTCTTGGCACCTTGATGGCCGTAACGTGGCAGTAGCTTACTTGCATCTGAGTTGTGTAAGAGGGAACTCAAGTGTCACAAGGGGTTCATGAATTGTGGACTTGAGGATGAACTGTTGTCAAATCATCTAGTAATGTAGTTCTCAAAAGAAATCCCCTGTCTTCCTCTATCTCTATTATTATGAGCTTTTCTACTTGCATTTTTACTTGATTACTGTGAGTTTTTTTACTTTCTTCCTGTGCATTCTGTTTCAGCCCCTACAGGAACCTCCCTTGCCTATCTTTCCAGATTTTTTATTCTTCGAAGAGCTCATTCTTTCCTCTTCAAAAAATTAAGGCTTTCATTCAGCCTTTTTCACATCTCTGTCAGTACCATTCTATGTCCTCTTGCCTATGATTTCTCCAGTTTCCTTTGAAGCCAGACAAGTCCATTTCCTGACGCGTCCATGTTTTTATTTTCTCTAGAGAATTCTGGTCCATATCTCTCTATTCCTTGTGACTTAATCCCTTATTTAATATCTGTTTCTTTCAGGGAACTAGCTCAGAAGCCTTAAGTAGTAGGCTATAGATGCACAGCAACGTTTATTGTAGCATAAAAAAATAATTATATACACTGGGGGAAAAATAAGGTCTTGTCCAGTCCAAGTCTTTGATTGTGCATTATGCTACTTCTTCCTTTCACTCCACGCCTGGTTTGTATGCAGCCTCAGATACTAAGGTCTTTAGGCAATCTAATTAAAAATATTGGTACATCACCTTACGCCAAATACAACACAGGATATGTGCTGTGGTCAGCCTGCCAATCAGCAGCATCAGTACTTGCCTGTATGCCTCCAGCATTTGGAGGTTCAGTTCTTTTCCCCACTGTGTCAAATCAAGCTGGTCTGTGTTTATGATGATTTAAATCACAGTTGAATTTGGCCCAAATTTTAGTAAAACATTCTTCCTAAAGTATCACAGTGAAGTCAATAATCTTATTGTTTCCTGCTGTGTCTTTATTTGCATGTTAATGGCAGATTATTGTTGTCTTTTCCAGTGTACTTCTCCAGAGACTCTATGCATGTTTGTATTGATTAGTTCCTCTTCATTTAACATTTAAATGGTTATTTTCAAATTGGTGCAAAATTATAATAGTGTGTTTGCTCAAGGCATTTAACTGTGTGGTATTAGCAGAATCATCCAAGTCTGCTGATTATGCATGCTCTGTACAAAAGAGTTTAAGGACCGCAGTGCAGACCTGCAATTAGGTCTGAGTTACACAGGCAAATGAATCCTGGGCCAAAAGTACCCATCTCATTCATCTTCCTCAAATGTTAGTGCAGGTGAAGTATGAAAACAGAAAGTACACAGCAGAGAAAGAAGAAAATAAATCTAAAGTAAGAACTTTTCTGAAGTCTAAAAATCTTTTTTTTCAGTTTATATAAATGTTATATGCTTATCTTATATATTACCTAAGCTATCTCTTTCTGTTGTTATAGAAACTTGGGAGTGGAAGGTTTTCAAAACAGAGATTTTGTTAGGTGAGCATACATGCACTTAATGCACCATGTAGTGAAAATTTCTGCTGTGTGAACACAGTAATGTAAAAAGATGTAAATGTAAAGAACTGTAATGGCTGGTTTGCAGCTCGAAGAATATGGGCTGTGAGCTCACCAAATTACATACAACTCATCCGATCTCATCAATATCTAAGTAGAAGCAGTGTAAAAGTTGAGGTTTCAGCAAATAACGCTTTATTTATCTAATGTGGGGTTTTTTTTCTTGGGGTGGGAGCAAAGGGGGCTTGTAGGCAGCGTTTCTGGTGTCTACTGGTCTTGCAAATTGGCTTCCTTCATTGTTTCTTCAGGGCTGGCAGAAACAATACTGTTTCCCTGCTGTTTCTGGGAGGCCTGAAGATAGGACCATCTTTGCCTTGTTCCTTCTGGGTTAATCTTATTTCTAGCCAGTGCTTTTAAATAGTCTTAGAATGGCAGAGATCCCAGCTGATTTTGGTAACCTGTTGAAAGCCCAGTGACACCATAGACATTTGCACAACAGACAAACCCAGCTCACCTGACTGAATTCAGCTTCTTTAATTTAGAATCATTTAGGTTGGAAAAGACCTTCGAGATTATTGAATCCAACCATGTCAGACCTCACAGAATCTTGTGGTCTTTTTTTTCTACATTTGTCTTCCTGAGAAGACGCAATAAAGAATATTAATCTATTCAACAGCTTCTCAGTTTTGCCCCAAAGGATCCTTCTGGGTTACGCAGGGAGTCCAGCTTGGAAAAGCATCCTGGTGTTTGGGAGAGAAGGTGCTGCCTCTATCAATGATGTTCTCTTGGTGTGTTTCTTACCTCACAGTATGTCTTGCCATTCATGTTTAAGCAGATTGTATATCTGAAACTAGAAGGTGATGAACAATCCTATAGTCATGAAAGAACAGGCTCTTTGTGGATGGTGTGGGGAAAATATAGTTCACCTTATGTGGCAGAGTTAAATGATAAAGCTCTGTGTGATCTCAGGGTGGGATGGATGCACTGTGTATGAATAACCTACACAACTGTCTGCCTCTCGGGGGAAAATGGAAGTTTTTCACCCAATTCTGTGGAATTGGTGGATCTTATACTAGAAGAGTTTTATACAAAGAAAACCACATTTCAAATAAATGGAGTTAGCATATATTTGCTAAAACTGGCATATTCCTTGAATGTCTACTCAAACATTCTTTAAGACCAATATTTGAATGCACTGTCATTATTTCACAGAGTGCATTTGTATTTGTTAAATGGCAGACTCTCAGTCCTCCTTTGGTGGCTGGATGGAAAAGTATCCAGAGTCCTTCCTGGGCTGGGCTCTTCAGGAACGTGCAGCAGGAGAAAGGTGAGGGGTCCCAGCTGCCACCCTGCAGAGTCCTGCGTCAGGGAAGGAGGCAAATGTAGACGTGGAGTCCTTCCTGTTGTGAGTGTCTGTAGTTCAAGAGAACATTAGGTATTTGTTGCCTTTATGCATTATAAAAGAGTCTATTAAAGTTGGTTTAAAACAGTTGGACCTAGTACTGAACATTGCTAAAGCCTAGAAAACTGTGGCACTGAAATCGTGCTCTAGCTGGTTACTGTGGCACAAAATCACACATTGCTTACAGAATCTGAAATTATCTAAGGATTGGTTAAAGGTGAAGTTTTTTTACCTTTAACTCTGCATTTCCTGGCTGTTGTCAGCTTAAAAGAAACCCTGATGTTATTTTAATGTAGTTTGGTGTGTGGATTGCATCAAAGTAGGTTATATATTGATTGCTCAAACCTCAAAGCTCTGGAGGTAAATCTCTACTGAGAAGTGTCAGAACTTCAGTTAATACACATATTGATAGGCATAAGATGTCACTATTGTGCTTACTGCAGAGGTAACATTCGTGTTGAAATTTTAATACCCATAATGTTTAGCCTTTCTAGACTATGGCAAGCTAATCAAAGAACCTTCTCTGATATATAAATTACTGCACACTACTGAAAATTGTCGACAAGATAAATCAAGATTTTTCAATCAATTCAGTCTTCAGTCATTCTTTCCATCAGCACAGCAAATGTAGTCTGTGCTGTACTTACAGTTTGATAGCAAGGAGATGTTTAACATCAAGGCTGGAGATTAACAGTGACAAGTTATATTGTGGAGAATGTGAAAGGGTGTTTAGACTGAAATACTAATTTCTAGATTGATGTAAAACTCCATAATTGAGGCCATAAATCAGTGCTAAAATCAACTAGATTATGCATCATCTAAGCAAATACTCTAAACCATCATATTCAGAAACTAGTCCACAGTTTCAAAACCTGAAAATTAATGTAGAAAAGAGATTCTGGTTTTGCACAATATATTCTATTCTTCAGCTTTGGTAGTGTTCACCACAATAGAAAAAATGTTTTCTTTCCTCTTTGTTTTCATAGGCTGTTTCTTGTCTTTTGAAAACTTATGAAGTGTTTTATTAAAAGACCTGTGTCTAATCAATAAAGGAGGTGGTTTATTTATAACAAGCACCTTCTTGTACAGCTCGGTCTCTTCTGCCGTTTCCGAATTATCTGCATATAGCTTTTGACCTTCAACATTTGTTCATTATATAAAAAGATTTATTTGAATACATTCCAGCCTATGGGCTGCACTTACCTTGAAATTGGAGTTTATCAGTGTCTGCTGTTTATTCTGCATGATTGGTCACCAAGGGCATGTGGTTTTTAGGGTGGTTTTTTTTAGTTTCTGTGCTGAAAGCCACAGAAAGCTTTTAAGCTGTAGCTACTGCTGCCTGAGAATTTAGGTCCACAGTGGGTAATGGAGTGCAGAATAATCATTAAAATAGTTGAAGTTTTCACCAATATCAGTAGAGGAGGTGTGTCTAGGATAGGCTCTTCCTGGAAAGGAAAAGTGGTTGTTTTGTTTTTTTTTAAATTGTTTTCACAAAGGAATTTCTTGTCCATTTGTCAGTGGAGGGCTGCACTGGTAAGCTGTCCCACATCTGCCTTGTCTCACACCCACTTTTTCTCTTAAAGTAGATGGGAAGTGTGTAGCTGCTCAGAACTACATTTCCCAAAATACAAATCATATTAAAAAAAAAAAAAGAAAAAAAGAAAAAAAGAAAAAAAGAAAGGGGGGGGGAAGGAAAAAAAAAAAAAGAAAAAATTGCTGGTAGCTGGTAGGAGCTGCAAAGTGGCATGCTGGGAGTTGTAGTCTTGGCTGGCAAAGCAGCTGCATAAGGTGGCTCTATATAGTATTTCTCAAGTGTAATTGCTTTAGATTACCCTGTGAAAGACTTTTGCCCAAGTAATCTCTGTGTGAAGTCAATGGGACAAAAACTCTTGCATTCTGAGATTTTGAGTGATTCGTTTCCATCCATGTTACAGGTGGCTCTCCAAAACTGATGGAGCGAAATGGTTGACTGCCCTGGGTGGACAGGAGGGAAAAAGCATCGTGGTTTTGGCATGATACATTTTGGACAGATTAGAAAATACTCTGCTAATTAGGGGAATTCCAGACATGTAGAGGAAGCATATTTCAGTAACCCACGATTATGTTGGGTTTCATGTAAAGCTGTTTGGCTGCCAAAGAGTTTTATGGTGTGATGCCAACTGTAATATATTCAGAACACAAGCTAAAAAACTCCTGCAAACTTTGATGCTTGATGAGTTCATAGGATAGGACCACAAAGACAAAGAACCTTAAAAACCTCAACATGAATAATTAAGGTAAATAGACAGACTGTTCTGCATTGTGATTAAAACACAAGGAACTTTTGGGCATTACATAGCTATCTAGAAATTCAAAACTTCTTAAAACAAAAGCATGTACTGTAGTATCTCTATTATCTAACTATTACACTACACAATTTATTATGAGCTGACTTACTCGCCTCTCATTTGTGGAAGGAACGTGCTGCCATTCTGGCATTCTTTCCAGCCCCAGAGAATTGCTGGCATCCTTCTGCTGGCATCCTTCAAAAACATATCGAAGTAAAAGTCTCTGATGTGTTGAAGTTTTAAAGAGAATCCATCATAGTTTATAGCGATGGGGCAAATAATATAACAAATTATATTTTTGAATACATTAGATGTGCTTAGGGATATATAGCAGAGTTAGATTCTAAGTACCAGAACCTCTAAGCTGATACTTGAAGTGATAACTGGAGCTATGCCAGAGTATCCAAAGCTCTTACAGAGGAGTAAGATTTCCATGTTTGTATGGTTGTAGGAAAAAGAAAGGTGGAAAAATAAGAGGAGTAAAACAGTAAGTTGCATCGTCGGTGGCTGCTGAAAGAACAACATGCACAGTAAGCAACATGCCTGTAACACCCAGCCACGGAGCTGGCATTTCTTAGAGCCACAGGTGATGGGTAAGGACTGGCTGGAGCCCAGGTCCAGGCATCGCTATTTCAAGTCCTGGTTTTAAACATTTGAAAACAATCTGGGGCAAAACCCCAGGCCTGGCCGTGATCACTATCGCTGTCTACGGGGAGCTGCTCAGGTTGGATGCACCTGGGTGACTGCAGCTTTCCTGAGCAGCGTGCCAGGTGCTGCTCCTGCCCTGCTGGATGTGTGGAGAGCCCAGAAGTGAGGTGCAGAGAGGCAACAGGACTGTGGACAAACGGTGAATTCCTCCGTACTTTGTTTCTGGAGGCTGGGACAGAAGCGATTGCCAGGTCTCTATGTGTCAGGGGTGCTGCTTCTGACCTTTCCCAGGGCTGGCTGGAATAGCTCTGGCCGAGGGCTGGGAGCGATCCCAGGAGCCGGCCAGCGTGGCACTCCAGGCGTGTGCCAGAAATAAAAGAGCGCGGCAGCATCTGCACCCCCGCTCTGCCCCTGGGCCCGGCATGATGAGCGTGGCCAGGGAAGGAGGGTGCGGTGTCGGCCGGCTGCCGAATTAATTAATTGGGAGCTGGAAATACAGGGATTGACTCAAGGGCTGCTCTGGGCTGCGCGCTGGGGGATGTGTTTGACGCTGACCGGAGCCAAGGAGCCACAGGCTGGGCTGGTAACGGCTGCTGTGCCCTTCTGAGGTGACCTTCGGAGATGCCGCCGAGGGCCTGGCTCCCGAAATAGTTCTAATAGGTTGCAAATTTTGGTCGTTGTTAATTGCTTTGTTTATAATCCAAATCTGCAGGGCCATTTTGTTTTAACGAATCCATTGTCAAACTGCAGCTGAAACGCAAGCGTGACGTCTGGTTTTGTTGCTTCTGCCTGGGATATGGTATGAAAAAATATAAGTAGCTATTTTCTTCCTGCTCTCCTAGCACAGGAGCGGCAGGATCTGCAGAGAGCAGGACTGTGCAATAAAAGCAATCTCGGGCCTATAAGACACGAGTCTGCAAAGCTGTGTCTCCCTCCATTGTAAACTTCTCGTTCAGTCTTAGTGAAATCCGTTGAGCTCTGTGTAGCTGCTTTTCCTCACCCGTGTAAAGGCTGATCTCTAGGATTACAAACTGCAGAGGTGTCACGAGAGGAGTATTCTTCTCGTGTCAGGCCCTCCAAGAGAAGGTGCTATAGGAAATGAGAGAGATCACTTTTATTTTATTGTGTCATTCAGCACCTAGCTTTGGAAAAACTCTGCTGCTGCAGTTGCGCTCTCTGCAGCGGTTGAATCTCTGGCACGGGGATGAAACAAATTCCTAGATAGATGCATAATCACACCGAGATGGAGCTCGCCGCAGCCAGAATGCCTGCTTGTTGCTTTAACCTGCAGGGCTGTGCTGGTTCACCCACGCAGCCGAGGGCTGGACTGGGCTCTCCTGCTGCCTGAGCAGCATCGTTTGCATTGCAGCGTCTTCAAAGGCAGTGAGCAGAGGAGGATGGATAGGGAGGTGTGATCTGCTCTTCCTGCTTCTGAGTACGAGGAATACTGTGTTTGCTCTCCCTTTTAAACGCGTGGTTTCTGACCTGGTGCACGTCGGAGGTGATGTGTTAGATGGGAGCACTGTCTGCTTGCCTGGACCACAGGGATAAGTAGCACCCTCCGTCCACTGGCTCTGCTCCTCCCTGAGGAACTAATGGAGAGGTGCAGGCCTTTAGCTCTAACCCCTAAGGACAGATGATTTATATCAGAAAGCTCCTGCAAATGCTCCAAAACTAGAAAATCAGGCACTGGTTCCTGCTGCCCATCTTTTTTCCTTTGTGGAGGTCACCCTCCTTGGATGAAGGCTGGAAAAGATGCCCATGTACCAGCTTTTCAGCAGCTACTTCTATGTGTTGGGTGTTGTGTACCACTGATCTCAGCTGAAGCTGATGTGCCAGGGTGTAAACAGTGGCACTCGCTTGGCTACAGCCACTGTGGCCTGTCAATGGCAGAGGAGCCCTGTGGGCAGCTTGCACTTTGCCAGCGCCAGTGTCTGAGATTCATAGTCCTCAAAAATGCAGAAATCCTAAGTATAAATAACCTCTCTTATCCAGGATATTGGAGTGAAGAGAGGAAGAGAGAGGTGGTGTGATAACCCAGATAAACCCAGAAGACTGACAACGCAAAGCCTTTAAAAATTAGGGCATGAGAACAAATTTAGTACCTCTGCTTAGAAAAAAAACCCACCCACTTCTTGTTAGAGAACAAGAGCAGCACTGATCGGAAAAGTGCAAATTGTGCCAAAGTTGACAAACATGGAAAATTACTCCATCCTTTTATTTGTTCCTGAACCTTGACGGTAGTTCAGTTTCTATGGAAATGCTCTCCTAGGGATGAAACCCTTCTCATCACGGGAGGGTCATCCAAGGTGGGCTTGGGAGGAGAAGGGGAGAGATGACTGATGGGGTTCCTGAGGCCAAATTCTTCTGTGAGCCACAACAAGGCTGTGGGTTGGCCCAAAGCTGGAGAGGACCTGGCAGTCAGGTCTGTGATCTGCACAATGGCAGAGCTCATCCTTAGGTGGGTGGAGGTAGGTGAGGGGCGCAGGCAGCTGTTACCACAGTTCCAGCCACTGACTGAACATCTGGGCAGCTGCCAGGAGCGCACGCTGCTGCAGCTCTTGAGTCTCGAGTTGTAGCACTTAACTTCCTAGAACATCGTGCGTGTTTGTGTTCCTGCAACAGCCATGTAGAAACCGTTTCTAATCCTGGCATGCTCCTCAGCCTACAGATGAAAAGGGAATTTCAATCCAAGATGGGGTTTGCCACGATGTTGCAATAGTTGTTCTTTTCTGTGCATCACTTCTATAAGGCTCTGTCAATCAAAAAGTTCAATGTCTTCATTATTCTGTAGGTGCATGTCATGCTTGAGGGGAACACTAGCAGGCTCGGTGTTGGGACTTGCCCTGAAACAGCAATAGAGTAGCTTCACCGAGAATCAACAGAAGCTTATCTGTACTATGGGTCTTTTCTGGAACGTCAGAGTAACATCTTAAGTTCAGAAGCCCTTAATGAGCACACCAGACCAAATTCTGCTACAGAATATGCATGTGCGGCTCCTATTGAAGTAAATGGGCACTCTGCCTGCATCTGAGATAAGGATCTGGCTTGTAGCAAAGCTTAAAGAGGTATACACTGGGTTTTAATGGACTGTCGCCTACAACAGAATTTATTTTTAAGCTATTTTCAGTTATTTCTAGTGTTGCAATAGGTAAATTTCCCTTGTTTTAGTGCTACATCTCCTGCACGCCGCTTTAATAAGGTATAGAAATAGGAATAAAGCAATCCAACCAGATAGTTTATTGTGGTTTCTTTAAGGCAATGTCAAGATATTTTACAAGCTTGCAAAATTACATTTACTACACTCCAATCATCTGGCAGATCATAAACACTCCTGAATATTTCTGTTGGAGGAATGGCAATTTTATTTAAAACCTAGATAGGGAATATGAGTTTGTTTGAAGAATGAGTGAATTTACTTAACATCTTTTCATTTTCCTTTAATTTGGCCTGTTTGGCCTTTAAGAGCTGTGCCTCTGACATCTGTTTTTTCTTTGCTGACACCGTTCAGACAAGTAATCAAGGAGAAGTCTGCCATTGCTTTGCGCTGCACCAGAGTGTGTGTGTTTGTGTGTGTTTGGGAATTATAAGCCTTTTCCAAGGAGGAAAATGGAGAGATGTAAGAAAGAAATGATGAAACAGGATTAACAAGGTAAGAAATGAAATAAATTCCAAAGGAAATAAGTCAAAATAATAGAAGTTAGGAGAAGAGGAAAACAATCCACACAAATATAAATGTTATAATAAGGAAATGTATATAAAGAAGCAATATTGAACTAAGAAGTGCGATTCCGTTTCCTCTTACAAAACTTAACCCAGGACTTTTTTAGACACCAAACCTGTGCTGAAAGGGTGACACAGTAATCTTAAGGCAGAAGGAGTGTGGGTCCCAGCCACTGGTCCTATGATGCTGTGTCCCTCCTTTAATGCTTTTACTTCAGAGGATGGTCATCTTTTCTCCTACAGCAGAGGATTTGTAATTCTGACCCAGGATCAATGCCCAAGGTTCCTGGACACTCCTGGAATGTGCCACTTATTCACTGTGCACACGCTTTGTAGGCAAATATACCGTACAAATACAAACGGTTACATGTGCTAAACTGGTGAAGAAAGCTAGAACAAATGCAGCCTTTCATATACTTACATTTGAAGCAACCTGTGACATGATTAAATAACAAATGAACTCGCTTTTAAAATGGAACTCCGTGGGAATTTCAAGACTTCTTAAAGTTTTTCTTAAATTCAGAGTTTCTGTACTATAACTGTGAGCAGGTTTAGTGCCACTGTCAGTCTGTGAGCATGCCAAGGGTGTAAGGGGTGTTTCTTCAAGAGTTAGAATAAATTTTGGGTTTGGGTATATAGAATGTGCCAGTCCTATATGATACATCCATAAATTATATATGATATATCTATGTCTTTATAATCTGGTGTATTATTTGTATAATTTGGTGTATATAATCCGGTCTATTATTTGGTGTATAATTTGGCATATAAATGCATCAAGCCTGGTGCTTTGGCTTGTTGGAAATACTGCTTTTCTCAGCAAGGCTACAAATCCTGTTCTACAGCCACAAAGCAGTTTCTTTGTAAAACCTGTGGGATGGACCAAGGCAGAGGCATTGCAGTTCTCATTGTCTAGGTGTGTTTGGGGAATATGAGTGGATGATATTCCAGAAAAGGCTGTGGCCATCACGTCTAACTGGGTTAATGAGGAACCAGTGATGAGAAAGTAGTTCCATCAGCAGCAGAACTGATAAGGTCTAATTTATCTCAGTTTTTTATCTTGTACAATGAACAATCCAGTCTTTCAGCTTGTACAAGCAAAACTGGAGCTATTCCTTCGCTGGGGCATTTGAAATATCTCCCTTCTTTTAGCTCTTTCATTAATACATTTGTGCTGTATCCATTCTCACAGTGGGAGCAAAAGATCAATTGGACTACCTGCCCACGAGGTGATTGTCCACTTTCATTTATGAACTTTACATTTTGGAAGCTCTATTCCTATTTCAAATAAGATGTAACTTTTCCTCTAGCTTTAGTGATCACGAGGAACTGGATAAGCATTGTTTCCTCAATAGACTGAAGCATAAGAAAAGAAAAAATCCCAAGCCACAGCAACACAAATTTTTCTGAGTTGAAAAAGATGTAAGGGAAAGATACTTCCAAAAATGCCAGAAAAGGGACAAATGCTTCATCTGCTGGACTGAAAACTTGAAATTATTTAAGGGGAACAAGCATACCTGCAAAAGTGCTGAGAAATAATATCAACGAATGCCCTAAAACAACAGCTGAATGACACCCACTGGAGTCTGTATACCATACTGGTTTGGGGAGTCTGAGGTTGTGCACCCAAATAAAAAGCTCCCCAAATCATGTGCTATTTTGGCAGCTTTGCTGGGTAAGATCCGTTATGGTTTTTTTATGGTGAAAAAGTGGTGTATCACACACAGGGTTATAGTGAGAGCATCTCATGCCTGTTTTGTGATCAGATGGAAAGAGACTTTTGAGCCACGATTGCCGAAGCTGTGGGAGATGCGAAGTCTGTATTTTTCACTGCGAGGAAAAGAGAGTTGTTTGCAAGCTTTATGGAATTAATGCTGACAGACATAAACACACTGAAGTTCTCAGAAATATAATTGTAGCAGGTGAAAGTCTGTTTAAAAATATTTATAACATAATTTAAATACACTGAAAAGCAGGTAAGAGAAACCGTGCAGATGGAGGACCTGAGCAGAAAAACTTTCTTCTTAAAAATATTATAGGAATGATATAAAAATGTGATTATCATTAATAAAATTCAGGGCAACAAAGTTATACAATAAACCTAACACAGAACTAAAGCTTCCAAAGTGCTCGGGCTATGTAACAGATTAGAAAACATGAGCAAAGAAAGGTATTTGCAAGGTGTTAGCATGTTCCAGTAACAGACATGGAAAGGAAGAAAGGACAAACACTGGAAACCAAATCCCTTGCCATTCAAACTCACTGACTTGTCCCTGGCTCTGACGGATTTTTGAGAGTGATACGGGGTTTCAGTTACGGGAAGTTCTGTCCTACTGATTTTTTCTGTTAATGTTTCAAATGCAACCGGCGCAAGTTCTTGCAAGGACCCTGAGTCCTAAGCCAAGTATTGTTACCTGCTTTGACGGCTTAATATTCCCAGACCTGGGACTTCTGCCAGGAGAACATGTGAGTGAAGTGGGGACGAGGATATTTGTTAATCATCCATGCAGAAAGTATTTCCATCAGAACTTCACAAATTGAAAGCAAAATTGAAAGAAAAGGAGGTATTAGGGAGATAGAAAGGGGTAGATGAACTAGTCAAGAGGATTTTAAGAATGATTATGTTAAGTATAGAATTTTTTTCTTTTTTAGTTCTTCAAGTTGTGTGATACTTGAAGATACTGGGGAAAAATGTATATATTTTTGTCTTTGGAAAGCTGCTCCTCAGTGGTGGGATTCAGCACCTGTACACTGCTGATCTTAGCTGGATAAGGGACAGCTCTAGGGAGCACCATCCAGGAGCCAGCTGAATTGTTGCCCTCCACTTTCTGCCGATGTCTGCCACGTCTGAGCTTCATAAGCTTTCCTTCCAGGTTAGCCCTGCTGCTGCTGCTGCTCTGCTCTGCTCACGGGAGGCTCACCCAGGGAGACTCTGGCAGTTTCAGCAGCTATATAAAATAGCCGTGATGGGAGATGGGGATGATACTCGTATGTAGTGTCAAGGAATTATCAAAGGATGGCTTTGGATCCAAGAATACTTACTAGCCCCAGTTTCCTAGTTTGGAGTTTTAAGGAGCAGGGCAAAATACAGGAGTTCACCCAGGCTTTTTTAATAGATCTGGAGTGCGGAGCAAGGCTGATTTCCTATCTACTGTGTTTTTTCCTGCTGTCTCATTTTGGTTAATTGGGTAACTCTTGTTTCTCTGAAAGCACTTTGATTTGTCATAGGAACACTGGAAGTATAATAAAATCAGGCTGTTTAAGAGTGTGTCTGGAAATGGTGATAAACAGTCCATTCTCTGCTCTGCGGTTCATTACACCTATGGATCTTGGTGAGTTCCCAGCCACTGCTGGAGGCCAGCAGGACACAGTGGTGTTACGGAAGTGTTGATCATACATTTTTCTCTTGGGACATTTGCAGATTTATTAAAGGAAAGGCATAGTGCAATGTTGCAATCAATAGGTAGAGAAATGCAGTCACGTGCCAGAAAGGACCAGTCTTTCTCCTTGCATCAGCTTCAGGTGGTCTCCCAGTACATGCAGCCTGAAATGGGAAAGCAAAGAGAGTGGATCTGTGATCAGAAGAGCTTTGCTGTGCTCAGGACATCAAACAAAGCAACACTTGCTGATGAGTTTGTAAGGAAAATGAGAGATGGGAACCACTGCCTTGAAGTTGACTTGTGCTGAGTTGTAACCCTGTGTAAGTGGTGGGAGGAGGGAGGGAGTGATGAAGGTGAAGGGCAGCGAGATTGTTTCGGATCATGGCTGCTTTTGGGGCAGTGGGATGTCTACTAGGATCCACCCCCAGTACTAAGTAGCTTAGGGATGCTGTGCCAGTGAAACCAGAAATAATATCTGTTAATGGAGCTAAAAGTGTCAAAAAGATAGGGACAAGGCATTTTGATGGTGTATGTCTCTTCAACTCTGCTTCCAGTTTTTCCAGGCCTAGGTTTAACCCTTTGGACATCAGACCTTGGTAGAACACGGAGGTTGTTCTTTACCCTAAAATATTATGTGAATTTATTTGGAGGGGGAGGAAAAAAAAAAAAGGAAAGGACAAAGAGCATAGCATTATAAAAGGAACAGCAGTAAAGTGGCTGACCTGTAGTCAGGGTCTGTCAATCCCCAGAGCTGTGGGGCTGGCAAGGGTTGGGCCATATGCTTTTCACCAGGCTTCAAGGACCAGCAATGGGGAATGGGAAGAAGAGTCTTCCCAGGCAGAATAGGTGTAACGCCTCTTTGATGAGCATGTAAAAGTAGCCAGGCCTAAGAGGATTCACCCTGGTGAAGGCATTTGCAGGCAAATCTGGGTTTGGGTGCTGTATGTCTAATGCTGTCAGGGCCCTTTAAAAATCCCAGCCTTCATGTCTAAATTAACAAACAATTCATTCACGTTTTGCTATTTAGAGGAAAAGTGCAGAGTGGACTTGGTTATTTGATACTAATTATTTAGCAGGTATAAAAGTGTATTCAAGCCCCTAATCTCCTTTCTGAGCAGGCAGGCATGCTCATGTTCAAATAGTTGCATAACTTGCCCATCTCCAGTTGACAAACCCTTCTAACTTTGTTTTCAGATCTGCTGCAACCCCACCCCCGGACAAGCTGTGTGCATAGCTGGCCCGTAGTCGATCTTGCTGTTAACTTCATCATCTTTTCTCTCTTCTCCTCTCCTCTCTCCAGTTTCTTGCCTGATTTCTATATACATTTAAAATACCAGCTGCTGAGGAAGGGGCTGCTCCAGCATTTGTACAGTGGCTGGCACTTTGTGTGGTCAGGCTGGTGTGCAGGGCTTTGAGGGGAAAAAAAAAAGGGGGGGGGGGGGGGGGAAACATTCAGGAAT
>WTSP01013763.1:78003-103840 GCA_025331215.1 Actenoides lindsayi | reverse complement strand
TGAGGGGGGAAGGTGAGAGAGGGGGGGGGGGTGGGGGGGGGGGGGGGGGGGGGGGGGGGGGGGGGGGGGGGGGGGGGGGGGGGGGGGAGAAGAGGGGGGGGGGGGGGGGGGGGGGAACATTCAGGACTAAATTTTGTACTGACTTGAGAAGTAAGAGAAATTTGCTGCTAGATCTCTGTCTGCCTCTGCCTCTTTGTCTCTCTCCGTACATTTATACATGTATACATCTATATCTATGTATGTCTGTATACATCAGTGTGTGTATGTGTATGTCTGAACAGCAGTATATGGTACCAGGAGGACATAGCAGAGATCCTGGATGCTGTGAGATGAACACAGCTTGCTGTTGATAGGAACTGTGAAAGATTTCTCATTGCCAGGTCTTTTCCTTGACTCTTCACATCTTCCATTCAGTGAAAACTGACCGAAGTCACTGGGATCACAGAGGATTCAGACCAAAATAAAACCTGGGCTGTGCCTGATACTGTGAATTGTTGCTGAATTAGGCATAAATTAGATGCTATCTCCCAGCCAGATACAGTGGTACTGAAAGCAGATACTTCAAACTGTTTGCAGTGTGTAAGAGCATCTAATCTTCTTTCATATAATTTAAAAACCAACCTCGGGACAGGGTTGTGGTTTCAAGCTGTAGATGGTACAGACACTGTGTTTATCTGGGTGCTGAAGAGGTCAAGGAAATAAAGCAATCCTCTTTCAGCTCCCTGCATTGTCACAAACAATAGCCTGCTGGCACAAAACAAGTTTTAATTGATTGTTGTTATTGATTTTACAGGAAGCAAAGCAGAAGAAATACAACTTGATTTTTGTAAGCCAGGGTGACCTGAAAAATACAAAGGAGAAGAAGAGGTTATAAAGCCCTCTCATATTTTGCCCGGTTTCATAAGTTTGCAGCTGAGCACTTCATAAAAGCCCTCTCCATTAATTCTCTATTCATGTATTTTGACCATATTGATTTTCTCCTCATATAATCCCCATCTGAAAGTTTTATTCAGATTGTCTGGTTTGTGCTGTCACTGTGCAGATCAGTCTCATTCTTCATTTAAACACATCTCTTCTGCCTCTCTCCACCTGCCTCAAAGCCATGTGAGGAAGAAAAAAAATGCATGTAAAAGTTTTAGGCCAGTTGGTATCATAACTCTCTCTCTGCTGATCATCAGTTTCTGGAGCATTGTCTGTTCAGGCTGAACCCTGGGTATGGGATTTTTTTCTGCTCACACTGCTCTATCAGTGCCTGTCTGGAAGCAGAGATCCTGGGCTGTGGATAATCATGGGCTGCCTGAATAATCATAGAAAGCCAATTAATTAATCTAGGTGGGCTGGCTGGTGTTCAGCAGGGGGGACCTTGTCAGTAGTTAGCCTTTCTCCTGGTCAGGAAGGGAGGAGATGGTGAACTTCAAGGGGTGCTGCTCAGATTTGCTCTTTTCCTGAGCTCCCTTGGGCATGGATTATGAGGTGAAATGGGTTAAGAGAGAGGATTTTATTCATGGCTGATAAAGTTTTTGCAAACGATGAGCTGAAAGAAGAATTTTCTCACTGTTCAGCCTCACAGGTTAATTTTATGGATTTAGGGGTAGGTGTGTGACAAGAGGAAGGTGCTTGGTGCTTTTAAAAGAGCAAGTGATTCCTTGAGTTTTGGGGAGACTCTAAAGGTACATATGGAATTAATTAAGTCACATGGATAGTGTAATTCCACAAAGCTTAGTAATTATTAACAGCACCAAAAATGTTATCATGGATTTTACTGTAATCATAATTAATCTAATTAATAACAGTATTATCAGCTTACCCAGTTATCTGTCCTCAGGGACTGTGTAAAGTGCCTTCAGAAAGCAGAACACAAAGATGATTACAGTCAAAAATATCTGAACATTAGAGTGTCCTTTCTCCCTTCTTACATGTAATTCTTATTTTATTGTCACTTGGAATATTTATACAACAGCAGTAAAAAAACTAGAGTCTTGTTGAAATATGTATTCTAGTGTTTACTCCTTTACTTATATTTGCAATATTTTCTTCTTGGCAGCAATGACCAAAAGCTGTCTCTCTGCCAAAAATAATAATTGAACTAGCATGACTGTAGGAGCTGGGCATCAAAGGAAAACATTAAGGTTTTACAGATCCCATTTTAAACTAAATGCTTAGTTATTTACAAATTACTGGTTTTAAGGCAATGAAGAATGATAAATTATTATCCAGATCCCAAGTTGAAGTCTCCTGTAGCACTGCTTTACTCAGAAAGAGCCCTGGTATTTCTGTCCAACAACAGTTTTTCTGGCACAACAGTCTTCCCAGAATGATGTACAAAAAAAAAAAAAAAAGAGGTTTTTCTTTTTGCTTTTGCAGCACCCACTCAACTTTCCCACCAAGTGATCTGTTGTTAATGTGCAGGAAATCCCAATGAATGCACATCATTTGGTGAAAGAATGACAGCAGACACCACAGCTATCCTTAGCAAGCATCCACCTGCTCCCGTGGTGTTTTTTAAAGCAAGTTCAGCTTACCTCTTCTCCTCTTAGTTTTCCTTTGCTTAATTGCAGGTGATGATTCCAAAGAAGCCTTCACCTGTTTGAGTGTGCTTTCATCTTTCTAGACAAAGCAGGCTTGGGCTTGGTGCTTGATCTGTGGCATAGTTAGGGCCTTTGGTATTAAAGGCGTTGGGATCACCCTGAGGCTTTTAAGGTTTTAGGGTTAAATTGATGAGCGTGTATAAAATGTAAGCTTTGTTGTTTGGTAGAGTTTTTCAACATTTGTTATTCTTTTTTTTTTTTTTTTTTTTCATTAAGAAAGCATGGGACTATCCTGCATTCCTCAACTGCCTCTTGCCTATTAAACAACACTGTCAAATGGAGGGGACACCTCTCTGACTTGCATAAAACTTGTGATTCGTTATCTTGCCTTTAATTCTCAACAGCTAGCTAACTGAGCAGAGGTGTCCAGGTATGTCAGATCATGATCTCTGTTTCTCTATCCATTTCATTTGTGCTGTGCCTACTGGATAATAAGTGTTTGGTATGTTGTAGAGCTGGGAGATACAACAGCTTCTGACCACAGGGCCTGCACTTTGACTCCTACTCTTATCTTCTCAGTTATGGCTACCAGCATTTAGGAATTCAGAGCTGTTCCATGAAAAATCAGTATCAAAAGCCAAACAGTTCTCCAATACCGTTTGTTTGTTTGTTTGTTTTTCTTCACCTCCTTTTTAAAAATAGGGAATAAACTGACCAAAGGCCCAGTGGAAGGCAATGCCCTGACCTAAACTGTTGAAGAGCTTTAAGGAGTGCTGCCCATCATGGCTAAAATTGAAAGCTGTTGCTTCTAGAAAAATTACAGGCCTGGCTTTCTGGCTGAGATCCCAAGACCTTGGCTGCATCTGCTGTGAAATGGTTCACCCCACTCCAGCAAGTCCTGGTGGCAGGACTGGCCCTGTTCAGGAACTTACTGTCTTCTGGGAGAGGGAACAAGTAGTGATTTTAGTGAAAATTCTTTCAGCTCAATTTGTAAAGACGTGACTGAGATTCAAAGCTGGAGGAATTGGTGTTTTCTCGCTTTTTTTTTTTTCCTCCTTCGTCACCCATTTGTAGCTGTTGCAAGGGGGAATTTACCCATTTTCTTAGATGAGGTTTGAGATAAAGTTTTCTGTGGCAATTCCCAAAGCTTTTCGATGCCTTGCATAGTATAACTTGGGTGATATGCCCTTCCCAAACTTTCTCCCATATCTTCATATGCAATTGCTTCACATCAAGGCCCAGGAAAGCTTTTGTGAAACATGGCTGGATAGGCAAGTTACTGGCAGTTTAATGCATTCCTGTTCTTCATCTACAGCAAATGTGAAGTAAAGTGGGAGAATAATCTACCATGTGTGTTTGCTTTCATGCTTGTACTTTAAAAGAACATGTGTTATTTAAAAATAGTAATACATTTTTATGGTTAAGAACATACACACATATATACACGTGTATATCATACATATATCTTAGAGTTATCATTCTCAATGGATTAATGGTCACTTGTAAAACTTAAATGACCTGATTGCAAGTTTCTGTTCATTCCAGCTGTAAGGGCAGGACAGTGAGTGGTGTCCACAAATACACTTTAAAGGGAGAATATTTTTTCAACAGGCACTATAATGGAAATCAGTGAAGATCTAAGTGCAAACAAGGGCAATGTGTTAGCTCTGATGGTGATGATGCCAGAGGCATTGTCTGACTTTGCCATTTGTGTCTTAGAGGCAGCATGCGGCCATCAGTTTGTGGGCAGGTGCACTGTTCCAGCAGGAAGGCAGAAGTCCCTCTTCTCTGAGCAGCCCCAGAGGTTCTGGGCATCAAATTGCTACTTGGTCACACAGATTGCTTCTAGACATGGTCACTAGGGTACCAACTATGTAAACTTAAGACCCAGGTAGTAAGGCCAGACTTGGAATGACTTTGTTATTTATATTAGACGTTGGCACATATTCCTATTATGCTATCATCTTCTGAAAGAGTCTTCTCCTTCTAAAGGCTATAGGTTTATATGTGGACCCTGATTCATCTATTAACTTTTGCTTTGCCAAGTGAAATCCTTTAGGCTTCCTAACAGATCACTTTAATTATTTTTATAGAGCTGCTCTGAACCTTCTCCAGTTGTCTGAGTAGTGGAGTGTAGAACTGGATTCAGAATTTGGCTTGTATCAGTACTAGTGTGGCCAGCAGGACTAGGGACGTGATTGCACTGCCCTAGTCAGCACTGGTGAGGCTGCACCTATAATAATGTGTTCAGTTTTGGACACCTCAGGACAAAAGAGACAGTGAGGTACTGGAATGGGTCCAGATAAGGGCAACTAAGCTGGTGAAGGGCCTAGAGAACAAGTCTTATGAGAAGTGACAGAGGCAACTGTGGCTATTTAGTCTGAAGAAAAGGAGGCTGAGGGGAGACCTTATCACTCTTTACTGCTACCTGAAAAGAGGTTGTAGAGAGGGGGGTGCCAGTCTCTTCTCCCAACTAACAAGTGATGGGACAAGAGGGAATGGCCTTAAGCTGCACCAGGGGAGGTTTAAACTGGACATTAGGAAGAATTTTTTTCACTGAAAGGGTTGTCAGGCATTGGAACAGGCTCCCCAGGGAGGCGGTTGAGTCACCATCCTTGGCCGTGTTTAAAAGTTGTGTAGATGTGGTGCTTAGGGCTGTGTTTTAGCAGTGGACATGTAGAGTAGGATTAATGGTTGGAATTAATGATCTTGACGGTCTTTTCCAACCTAGATGATTCTATGATTCTATTTCAGCAGTGGTATTTCTTAGTGGGCTCTTATCTACAGCATAAAAATGGAAGGTCAAGACATTGTCTAAATTTATTTTCAGAGTTAATATTTTCTAGGATATAGTTCTTTATCCTTCATGTAGGCAAGTAGATGGAGGTGTCAATATGTGAATTTGACTGACCAGCTAGCACCTAGAAGTACATAGCTGTAGTGATGGGGGGTCTGTAGGCTTCATTGATTGCATTGATCACATCTCCATTGACTGTGCTGAGACAAAGGTTTACAGGTAGGCACCAACATACAGTGACCTGAATTTGGAGCTGAATCTCTCTGGGGGTTATATGTAAAGGTATGCTTGGCAAAACTCTTGACTATACATATAAATATATATAAAAATAGTAAATTCTTTATGATATAAAAAGCGGAGTTTTAAATAATTACAATTGGCTGCCAGTCTGTGCCATGGCTATGAACAACCTGAAAAGTTCCATATTTTCCTGACCTTCCTTGACAAAATGGTCTGGAGGCAAGTTCTCTTCACCCAATTTTATACCCTTCAACAGACTTCAAAGGAGATGAATGAGTCGCTCAGCAGGGCAGAATACAGGCTTGTTATTCCTGTAACACATTCTGTATGTCATTAATACCCTTTTTCTTATCTAACTCTCCTAATAGTCTACTAAATTTTAAGTGGTTTTGTGCAGTTGGTTCATTATTATTTATTTGCATTTAAAACTTGGGAAGGGTATTTTTCCATTCCCTTCTGTTTATATTTACATTTTCAGGTAGTACATATACAGCCTAATCATATCACTTTGAAAGTGATATAGAAAGTTGTGCTCTCAATCAGATTTAATCAGTTTGGATGGATTCCAAGTACTAAGCATTAATCTCACTTAAACCAAACTCCTGATAGTTCATCTAGCCTGAGTATTCATGTCAAAGACATAAAACAATCTCCTTTAATGCCCACAGTACTTTTAAAATTGAGCTTTCACCATCTGTTAATAAAACCTGCTTTGTACTGCTGGTTATGTTCTGTGGAATGTGTCAAGGGTGAGTTTCTCTTTCCCTCCAAATCTTAAAGGCCTTTTTTTTTTTTTTTTTTCAGAAGTATATGAAAATTAAGCAATATAGTAACAAGGAATTAGTCACACCTTGGCAGAATCTCCATTACCTTGGCTCACATCAAAGGGAAGGAGACAAGCATGGTCCTTACAAGCTTATAGCATTCCTTTGCCTTGGAGTCCCACTCTGCGATGACAACTAAATTGGACACTGATGCTTACTTATTTTTCAACATGTGGGTGTAAAGCACATTGACCTTGCAGTTGACTCTTTTAGAGCACCTTTCATCATGGGCCCAAGCCTGCAGTGTGCTGCAGTGCTCTCTGTTGACTTTCAGGAGTCCCTGGGGAGGATTATTTGGAGGCAAAGCTGCGGAGCTGAAGTCCCCCTTTGATGCCCTCTGTATTTCAGCATCTCACAGGATTAATCCTGGCTATGGTACTGTGGTGCTTCCCTGTCAAACTGTTGTGGAGATCATGCTCAAAATAAATGGTGCCTTCGGATGACATTTTGCATGATTCAGTGCTGTAAGGTCATCATTTACAACAAAAGGGGAGTGAACTACAAATTAGAAAGGGCAAGATTAAGAATCTGTGTTTCTCTGTGGCGTGCTCTTCAGAGCACACCGCTGGCTTTGCTGACTGCTGCTGCTGTCGGCAGCGGACTTGGTGTGTTTGATTCCAGCTTTGCTTGGGAAAGGAGGTGAGCTGTGTGCATTAGATGGTTTTAAAAGTCATGGCTAGGCTTGTTTTCTATGATTCTGCATAAAAGTAAATGAAGAAGAGAAGTGGTTTTGTTGATTTGAGAAGAAAAGGGATGGATTTGGAGGATGGATCGAGTTTCATTCTTCATGAGCAAGAGACTTGATTGTCAACATACTTGAGCTATGACACTGGGGTCTAAGCAATGAGTAGGCATCCAGGTACATGGTCATTCTCCACAGGAAAGTGGCTCTGGGCACTGGGATATTTTGGAAAAATGTTGCAGCTGGGAAAACTGTTGCTTGACCTTCTGACTACTCCATGTTAAAAAGTATTTCAGAGCATTCTCAGAGGTTTTGATGGCTACAGGACAAGTACAGGGAAAGTATGAATGGTCAAAAGACTGCGACACTCAAACCTTTCCTGGTGTCAAACCTTCCTTTCCCAGAAACCTTCCTCTGTGGGCCATGGAGTAGTGGCCCCATAGCATCTGACCTCAGTGTGAATGTCAGTCTAAAGATATTAGTCATCCACCACAGTATGAGCAGTAGATGTCTCTTTGGTAGTGCAGTACTTAATTTATGGTTTGCTTTAAGAATAAGGTTGCAAAACCTCCAAGAAAGCAGTATGGCCTACAGCCCTTCAGGTTGTGCTGTCTCCACTTTCATACTGGGACATCCATCCCTGAGACTTGATTTCAAGGCAGACTAATCTATTCTTGAAGAACAGCTAGAGTCATGTGTGCTGTCACCTCCTCCTCTTATCTCGAGTGTCTCTTTCTGTCCTCTCAGGACCAGGAGGAATCCACCAGTGGAAAAGCTGATGGTGTTGTGGAGCTCACATCTTCACACTTGCTCTTGAGATGAGGCACGTGCTTGTTTGGTTAGAAAAGCTGTCGTCTAGCTGAGCTCCAGTCTTCTTTCACATCATCTGCTATGCAGAAAATTAAAAGAAGGACCACTTTTGCTCTCTTTATTCTGGTTAATGCACCGAAGGCTGGGAAGGTGTAAAGCTGTAAAGTAACTATGGCAGAATTTAGGTGAGATGATGGTTATGATGGTGATGGTGTTTTTGTGAGTTTCAAAATGTAGCGTGAACAGGGATTTCTCTTAGCAGATGTGTTAAATAACAAAGTACACCCTGGAATTCAGTTTGTATTTGGTTGCACAATAGCTAATTTCTTCAGCTACTTTTTCAGCTTCCTCATAACAACTTGTGTTTTCGCTTGTAAGTTTTTTGTTTGGATATAATGAAGCTTTGTGTCTCCTGATTCCTTATCTTATGTGGGTGGTAGAAAAATTGCTCCAGTGCTCCAATATTTGTGGTTGTGTGGGGCAGGTGGTTTCAAGCAGAGCTTTGCAAAATGTCTGTAGTAAATAAAAAAAGAAGGGGAAGCCTCTTTCCCTGAGATTTCTTTGTACACCTGGAACCTCTATTGCAAACCCCAGGGATGCAGCAGAAGAGAGAGTTTCAGGGATGGAGAGGCCCTTTGCCAATCTTTGCAGCTTCCAGCGACCTGGAGCTGGTTTGGGTTTTTGTTGTGCATCTCAGGCCAGCACGTCCTGGAATTCCAGCTGCCTCCTGCATCGCCTGGGGGTCCCACTCCTTCTCTCTCCTTTTGGGCTCCAGGCATCATTTTCTTCCACCCCTCCCAAGACTCATGCATGGAACAGGTCAAGACTAGCTCTTTGGGACTTGTGTTCAAACGTGGGATGCGGCTTAAGTCTACGTGACCTGATATACTCTCCAGAAGTGCCAGTCGTGTGGCTCCTTGCGTAACAAGCACGCTGTGCTCTTCTTCCAGGCACAGAAGTGGATCCTGGACATTTGTCAGATGGAAAAAAAAGGAATTCCGTCTAGACGCTTCATTGAGTATTGCTCACAGGTAGCTGGGGAACAGACCAGATGTAATAGCTTTAAATTACGTAATGCTCAGGATTTGATGTTGTCACCCAAGGACACTAGGAATTGAAGTCAAATTTATTGTAGCAAATTTCTCAGGAAAGATTTCATCCACTTGTTAATGGTAAGCTCCAGGGCTCGGGAGTTTGGATGTTCACGACGAAGAATTTGTAGAGTTTGAAATTCATCCTTCATGGACTTACAGTTGTCTCTGGGGCTTTGTGCTAACACCTTCTGGGATTGCTATGACGTCCCACATCCCACCCAGAATACCTGCTGCTGTGCTCTCTGTACACGTTACAGTGAAGATTTTTGGACACCTGAAATAATGGGTCCTGTAGCTTTGCTCTGAGAAATGTCTTTGGTGAGCTTAATGTGGATCTCTGCCTTGAGCCAGAGTCCCGTGCACAGCTAGCCTACCTTCCTTGGTCAAATATTGTGAAGATGAGGCAATCTGAAAATCCTGCTTGGTCCAAAGGCAGCTGATTAATTCCTGTAACTGCACAGCCTCTTCCCTAACCACCTGCATCCATTGGCACTGCATCCAGCAGGTAGATCTGGCAACTTTTCCAATGTTCTAGTGTTCAAGCCCCATGCCTAGGTGGGACTAGGACATTTTATTGTAAAACTTGTTGTGCTATTTAATCAGGTTGTGTGATGGGACAGCAGACCCACCAGTCAATAGACCATGGAGCCCTCCAACCACCTCTGTCCTACTCTCCATGGGAGCTGGACAGGGCCACCGCTTTGCTCCACATGACTTTGGGTACTGAACCACAAACCAGAACATCTGGCATGTAAGGTCAAAGAGCAGGTGGGAAGACTACAGCATAAGGCAGTGTGAAATCCAGGCCTAGCTGTGTCGGAACATAAGGCAGGAGCCTACTTAGTGAGCTGGATGCTCAGTGCCTGAGATTTCACAATTCTAAGAGCACTTTTCTTGATGCTGGGTCTTGGATCTGGTGACTGTGTCAAGACCCTCCTCTGTCAACTCATATATACACTAAGGCATGCAACATTTGCTAAAAGTACTTAAATCCTTGCTTTTGTGAATGTATAGATGAGTTTATGTCTTTAAGGGAGATTTTTTTTTTAAACCAGGCAGCTGATACTTCTCATACAACAAGGCAGGGGTAGGACTATGCAGCAGTAAACTGTACTGTTACATTTGGATGGTACTACCTCAAGCTGACAGAGAGGTGAGGTTTTTACTTCTGGACTTCAGAAGATCAAAATCAGCATGGAAACTTTTCCCAGTGGTGGCAGCTGCAAATGTCAGTGAGAATTGCATTTTTGGCAGCTTCCCAGGACAGATTTTCACAGTCAGAACCATTTATTTCTTGTGTACTGTTGGAAAAAAACCCATAATAATAGAAACCAGGGTATTAATTTCAGGTGATTTTGGTGATGAAGACAGAGGCATATAAGTGAGGGACTGCAAGGAAAATTTTCAGTTCAGTTATATTTGGTGTGTGAATAAAAAGAACACCCAAAGCAGGCACTGATCAAACGCGTGTTTATTTACAAGTAGGAGACTGGAAATCTGAAATGTCTGTGTGGCATTTGTGATAATGCCACGGTCCTAAATACGACTATTAATTACCTAAATATTTGTCTATGACAATGCTTAATTTAATTTGTTGTAAACCATTTAACTCAGGTATGTAATATCATGGCACACCACACACCAGCTTGTATCCATTGGATAAACTGCTTAAACAGCTGATGCACTGTATTTGTTAGGTATCTCTAAGATGTTCCTGAGCAGTCTGACACTTGATTAGAGACTTCTGAATTGTTTCACATTCTTTTAAATGAAAAAAACCAGTGATCACCTCTACCAAAGGTGGGTGATAACTTGATATCTCAAAAGAGACCCAATAGAGTTATAGATGAGAGCTGTAGCGAGATGTATCGGTACCAGCAAGTGTCCTCTCCTGTGATCTGTCTGGGTACCCCTGCTCCCCATTCAGGCCCATCCCATACAACAGAGATCTGCAACAACAGCAACTAGATAGTAACTGGTGACATGATACAGAATAGAAGGCTCTTCCTTGAGGTAGCACTGAGGATGGGTTTTTTTTACCCATATTTTGTTTTACAGACACCTTAACTGGCATTTTCTCCACTGACCTGTCAGAGAACCTCCAGAGTGCAGATGTGTGTTTATCTAACACAGCCAGCTATCTTCAAAGGGAAAGGTGGGTAAGAGCCTATCTCATCAAGGAATAAGGGGTGGAGAAAAGCACATTCACAAATATGGCCAATTTTTTAATGAGTAGCACTCATTGTTTCCTGTTAAAAACAACAAAAGGGGGGAATGTGACTCTCTTGGTATTTTACTGGGGAATTATAAAACCTCATAGAAGTAGGTGGCAAAAGCCAGCACTGGTAATGCAGCTACCTCCTCTTTCACTATCACATTCAACCATCTTGAATGTTTTTTACTTACAGTGGAGCAACTTGGATAAGTTGAATTGCCACAGATTTTCTTCAGGGTATGACAGACCAGTGGAAGGAGTTGCTGGCTTGTGTTTGTAACCTCTCAGGTTCTTTGGAGTAGGAACTTTCCACACCCCCTACAGAATACTCAGCAGGTTGTGATAGCTCATGCAAATACTTGACAAATTACACAGATCCTTCTCCAGCTTCCAGAAGAGATCCCTGATAGGCTGTTGAATCTCTGGATCCCAGGGAAGGTAGTAATCTCTTTCTGCAGCCCATCAACTACAACATCCACACAGGTACTAAAACCTTTCCTGATAATTGAACAGCACCTTTGATACAAACCTGGATGATGCCTGGAGGCTACAACCTACATAACTATTAAAGTATAGACTGGTCCTAAGTTTCCAAGGAGTCATTTGGCAATCTCAGACTTACACAAACTTCATTAATGTAACAGAGCATTATCTTTAGTGAAACAAAATGTCAAATGCCATTATCTCCCTGACATCACATTTCACTGTCTTTTAGTTCATTCATATATACATAAAGATGTGTACTGAAAAAGACTCTCCAGCCCACCTCAGGATCTGCTCCAAGACTGCTCTGAAAACTTGGTTACAGGATTAGCTTAAGAACCCAGAGTGGTACTGAATGGTACATTTTGATTTGAAAGTCATCATGGATATTTTGGATTAAAAGAAAGATCTCTGGAGCTTCTGAGGTGCATTGTCTTCTTGGTATGCAGGTGACATTTTGGTATCATAAAAAGAATTACTCCTAGGAAATAAAAGGAATCAGAAAATGCTGGCAAATAACATGCTGCAAACGTGACAGATTTTTCTAAGGCAAAAATAACTGCTAGATGAACTCCTATTAACTTTGAAAATTTGCTTAGATGTCTTGCTAAAGATAGGTTATATATGGTGACGTGTTTCCATAACTTCCCACTATGCCCGCTTAAGACTCCCAGTCCTTCTGTGTGATCCGTGCAAATCCACAAAGTCTTGGTTTTCCTGGCTTGATTGTGCCATGTGGTGAGTTTAAAAAGCTGTTGGTCTGAACAGGCACCCATAAACCCCACTGTTCGCTGTCCTTACTCGGATGTCACTGTCCGGACAAGGTCAGAGGCAGCAGAGAAGCAGACCTCTTGGCTCTGATTGTCTTTTCCTACATTACAGAATAGGGATAGGACAGGCTGTCCACCTGGGTATGCTGGGAGCATTAAACACCAGCTGGGAGCGTGCCCCAACATGCTGCAACTTGTACAAAGGTTGCTAAGTGACTTAAATCCATTGCGCAGAATGGAACCATATAGACTCAAAACAGCAGAACCTGACTTAGTTTCTAGTAACTCATTAAAATGACTCTACAATTCTTTTGATGTTCTGTACTAGTCTGGTCACATTCCTTTCTGTTTTATAGCATGGTAATAACAACATTCTTGTAAACAGTCATATAAACTCTAACCTTCATATTGCTCTGTTCAGCTCACCTGAAAGCATTTTCACATTGGGATTTGGCTTTCTTAGCCCCATAAAGCATATCCCACCCTAATAACCCACACCATCAAAGGAGCAGGGGAAGAAAATAGGGATGCAAAAGTCCATTACTGCCGGGTCACTTACTTAGGGCGACTATTCCATCCTGCAAAGGCAGACGTTTTTTGCAATCATTACCTTTAGAAATTTAGTGTTCAGAGCTATTGGGGTTTTCCTTCTCCTTCAGGGGAAACTCTTCTGTGGACAGATAGACTCTAGCCTGGATGTTTGTCAGTTAGTGCCTAGCTGTCGGTGATTAGCCGCCAGTACTCTCTCTGTTGTTATCAACACATTGTCATCCTCTGGCTTGCACAGATCTACAACCTGGGCTAATATTTTCCAGGAGCTCAAGTTCTGTATTACGTGGCTGGCAATGAAGAATTACAGAAATAGAGAAGGCCTACAGGGCAGAAAAAAAGGAGCCACTGGTTTAGCCATGCTTGTCCACTGATAGCATCAGATAAAAGAAAGATGACTGACTTTAGCTACAGAAGCGTGTGCTGTATGTGCTGTAAGAGGATAGGAGGCAGTTTCCAGATGTCTCTGGCCAAAGGCTTGGCACTTAAGCATTTGCTTAAACAAAAGGGCCAAGGATAAGGGACTGCACCCTTTGCAAACAACACGGCACATGGACATGCACTCGCATGCAAAGAATTTACATCAGCTGAACGGTTTTCCAGGCAGTCAGTAAATATGACTTATGCCTTTTCTTCCTCCATCAATAGTTTAAACAATCTGGGAGCAAAACCAGGTACAATGATCTTCCTGACGCTGTAAAAGACAGGGAAAGATTTCACATATTTTAACATTTCCTCAGCTGGCTTGCTTTCTTTTCTTTCCCTCCGTTTCCTTCTTTTATTAAAAAAAATATTTTTTCTTTATCCCGGACGACTCTGCATTTTCCTTTGGACTGTCCAGTTGGAGCAGAGAAATAAAGTAATATGCTGTGAACCTATCACAGAGCATAGAAAGGAAGCCATAAATACTCAACTGCACGAACTGCCAACAATCTCTAAATAAGCAATGCGTTACATAGCGTATCTGTTGAAGGGGGGACCTTTATAGTAGTTGCAATCTGCTGGAGAATTATTTGCAAGTAAAAAAAAAAAAAGTAGCTAGATTTGATAGATTTCTTTTTTTTTCCACGGTGTTACCCTTTGTGTAGAGACCTTCTCTCCTTTTGATGTACCCTAGAGCAAATCTCTGCCTTTTCAAGGGGTGATGCCATTGTTCAGCTGAAACTGTATTATTTCTTTTCTCAAGTTTGATTAAATTACTTGGCACTCAGGCAGAAGTTGATAATAATACAAATGCAGTGATCAAGGTGGCAGATGTGCCGTTATTCTCTTAATGACAAATAACTAATTCTTCAAACTGTGGCTGTGCAGTTTTAAAGTGATGCAGGGGCTAAGCAGGTAACATTATAGCCAGATTTGCATATGTTAATTGAAACGGGGTTGCGAATTTATTGGGGAACATTTAAGTAATTGCTTTCCTTAGAAAATGTTGGTTTGTGGATTATACTTGTGTGGAGATTGCAGAGATTAGGGCTGGAGAGGCAAGTGGAGGTTTAAGGCAGCAGGCTGACAGTGCCTGTGCAGCTACAAGGGCTCAGCTGCCTTGCAGAAACTTGCTCCCGTATCTGAGCCCTAGGATAAAAGGTGTATTTTTAAAATGTGCTAGCTAAAATGTTTTAATTAACACCTGTTAAAGCCCTGGAATAAGCAGCAGAAGGTATTTTCTGTTGTATCAACTGACGAAAATGTGGCTTAATTAGGTGAAGGAGTCAAGGGAAATGTTAGGACAACCTGGTGTTCTCTAAGGACCTGGTGGTGAAAAAGGGACTCCTGCAACCTGCCTGGGGAGGTTAAAGTAGCCACAGTTTGAGTGAGGATCAGAAACCAGGGATTTTAAATATATTAGCTCAAATACTTAAGCTAATAAGTTTTAAAATAAATCTTTTCTAGACTACACAAGCCCTGAGGGAAGAGCAAAGAGATTAAGGTAAAAATAGAAAGCATGAAGTGTCTAATAATGAGCCACACCTGCTTAGTGAAGTTTCCCTATCTCTGGTCTGGTCTACACCCCGGGTTTGTATCAGCGTGGCTGGCTTGGCCAGGAAAATGTTTTTCTAAGGGCCTGGGAGGATGAGCAGGTTACCACGAGGGAGCCATGTGACAGCGGTGAAGGTCCTGAGGGCAGCCACTGAGCTGTCTGCCGAAGATGTTTCCCTCTCAATTACCCCAGTACTGGAGGAGTTTTGGTTGTTTCGTGTGTAGATAAAAATAAGGACTTTTTAAGAAGATCTAAAAATGATTTAATAATTTAATTATTTAATTACTTGGAGACAAGTGGTTTTCATTTACTACAATGGATACCAATCTTGTTGGCCTCCAGGCTTTATTGTACTGTAAATATTATTACTCATAATAAACACCAAGCTAAGGTTTTTCCCCAAAACTCTAAGCTTTAGTCTTCGGCTGCTGATGCTGGTTCAAACTGGAAGAGGAAGTAAATAAAAAAAACAAAACCCCAAAACAACAAAGAAGACTTATTTGAGATTTCTGATGTTATTTCACAGACCCGAAAGTTCACGTCACCTCCAGAGAAGTACAGGTTAGCACCCTGCAACCTGTCAGTCTTATCCAGTCAGTCCTTTTTGTCTGCCTTGACAGATACCACAACAGCTGGTGATGTCTGACTTTGCCCATGGCTGTACTTCACTTTGTTATGTGGCAGCCCATGTGTAGGACATAATGGCTACAACAGCAGGTAACTCATAATGTTACGCCCATGTCTTTATTTTGGAGGGTTTTTTTTTTATTATAAACAATGACCCATCTTTCCTTCCTGAAAAATATTGAGATCCTTTAAAAGAAATATCAAAGATTAGGCCAGACTAGAGGAAGCTCAGTTCTGAGACCTGAGAATTCATGTTACTTGTGTAAAGCCAGACTTTTCTCCCCTGTCCATGGCCAATTATTCAGCCAGCGTCTCTCTTACCCCCAGAGGAGCTACAGGAACTTGGGTGTCCAAGTGCCTAGGATGCCATCCTGATTTTACTGAAGTCAGCAGGAGTTTTGCCACTGGCATCTCCTCCTTAGAGTTTACCCCACACCCTTGTCAGAGCAGGCAATAATCCTGATGAAACTGTGGGACAAATGCAGTCACAGTATAAATAAAGATATAAATTATATTTGAGGTTAAGAGGCACGGATGAATATATATTACGTAGCTTACAGAATATAGGAAAGTTGCCACAGAGAGACTTCCTTTTCCTCACACCTTCTTATACCCTTGTCTGTGTCTCTTTCTCTTACGAACTAGCTATTCAATTCTACTCATGTGAAGGGGGAGAAAGCATTTAGTCACTCATGTTAATTTTTAACAGTTTATTGCAATATACTTCATAGGCTTGTCTGAGCTGTCTGTCTGATCAAGATGGAGATGTAGGCTCCATCAATAGATGATTAGAATAGACCTGAATCTGGTTATGTGTCATTGAAGTAATAAGGCTTAGTCCTTCATTTATAAGAGAATTTACTTACATTTACTTTATTAATCCTCATAGTAGCCCTATTGAGAGGAAAAGATTGTATTTTCCAGAACACTTTTCTGATATGCTTAAATCTTGTAATTAGAAAGCAAATGAGACAAGTCAAAAAGAAGAGAAGGAATCAGGAAACCTACATATGTGATTGTTATGCTCCTGTTTTTATAGTACATGGCCGTCTGATGATCATTAACAGTGAGATGACAGCTTGGGCTTGGTTTCATGAGCAGCTGAGCTGATGGCTGACCAAAAGGAAAGGCAATTTCCCATCACCTTCTTCACTTACTCCCTCCTTACCTTTCACAGCTGCAAAGTCCCACTCCTTTTCCACCAGTGTTGCTATAAACTGGTTAAAATTCATTTACTCAGCAAAAGTCTTTCTGTTTTTCTTATGAAGTTTATTTTCTGCTGGGTTAGTCAATTAAACCAACTCAAAGGGGACAGTGACACCAGAAGTGGACCCAAATGAGTGACAACAGCAAAGGAGGATGAGGAATTGACTGAGGAAAAGAAGGAACTTAATTTGGTGGTAATGAGCTGTCAGAGTGGCTCATCCTGTATTGTGAAATTGTAGCTTGAATATTCAAGTTCGTATCTGCTGAAAAAGTCGGTTCTGATTTCTTCTCCCCTCTGGGCTTCTGACAGATTTCTGCTGATCTGGTGGGAACAAACAGCTCACCAAAAGTTGAGAAGAGCTCCTGACACCATGCATTGCAGAGGAAAGGAGAGGGAGGTCCCCTTAGGTGCAAACACATTACACTGGGTCAGCAAGCATCCTCAGTGTCTTGCCCAAAATCACATGGTTAGTCCATGGCAGAATAGAAAGCTGCTCCCCTCTCTTGTAAGAGGAAGAAAATTTCTGTACCCCCAAAATCTCAGAATCTTCCTTCTACTGCTCCAGCCAGGATTGGGTGGTTTAAATGGCAGTGATGGTTCCCCCCATATACAGAATAATCTGCTTTATCCAGCATCTCAGCTCATCCAGACAGTGCTTTAAACCTGCAAGTGTGGGATTATTAATCGTCTCCTAATTTGTCAGTAAAAATGATTGCTCTGAAAAATTCTGGCCAGAGAACTCTCTGAAAATGTAATGAATTTTACTAAGTTCTCAGCCTTAGGGATGTCCTTTGGCAGTGAATTCCACAGGCAGAATAGGTGAAAAATTCTTTCCCTCTTACCAGTTTTGAATTTGTCATGTCTGAATTTCACTGAACACACCTTATTCTTCAGGGTTTGTGGCAGGGAGGACAAATTTGCATTAACAGCAATCCAGGAGACCCGTGCTGCTGCCTGCGCTCCCTCTTGCTGGGTGGCTGCTGGGCAGCGTTGTAAATCAAGCATCCTGAATCCAATCCTGACTTCCACACGGATTCCCTCTGTCATCTTGGGACCTCAGATTACCTGTTTGCCTCCGAATAGCTATTTGCAAAAGGAGATAATGATACTTGTCTAACTGACAAGGGTATTGTGGGATGATTTATTTCATTAAAGAGAGCGCAGTGCCTCATGCAACTGCTACTTTCTAGAAATGAAACACGTTATTTTTCAGAACTTGAATGTCCTTCCCTGTGGCAGCCTATTCTCTGCGTGTGCACCAGATGGCACTGCGTTGCAGGTTCAATTATGGCACAGACAGCAACTGCCTTTTAATTTGTATAATAGGCACAATTGGTAACCATTCTTTTCTATTCCCGCAAGAATCGCGTTAAAAAAAAAAAAAAGTTTGGAAAAATATGAAGGTATTATATTATACTGTACAGAATTTGAGGTTTTGTAAAGACTTGGCGCATCTCTCTTCACTCCGATGACAGAAGGTCTTCAAAACCCACCAAGACACTATCAGCCACCATTTCTGACCATGGAGATTGAGAAAGACCAATTTAACTTGCCTTTTTTCTTGACTGTAACTACACAATACATGAACTAATAGTAAACCCCAGGACTTGAATAGTTCATTTGGGATAATCAACGTGCACTTTTGTAGAGGTGTTTATAAGATTTATCATTATTTACATATTCTCTCCAGGATAGAATGGGAGCTGTTAAACAATTTTATTAAAATAACAGCAGCACAGTTATAACATGGGAGAGAAAAGAACTCTACTCTCTTTAGCCTCAATCTCTTACAAGCCTGCACTGCTTCCAGTATTCCCATTTCTAGTGTATATGTGAAAGGATAAGAAGAAAAGGAATGCTTCAAAGGGAAGGGACTCTTGTATCCACATTGTAATTTTCACAGTCCCGCCTTAAAACACAATTTATCTTTATTGCTCACATAGAGGTGATATATCACCTCGCACAGTAAATAGGCAAGGTGGACTTTGTGGTAAAATTTAAACTTACTTTAACATAGTCTTGGGTTATAAAAATATTCCTCCCTGTAGTACTTTCTTTAGAGATTAACATGTGTCCTTTCTGTATAGTAGTTTCGGTGCCGCAGTTCACGAACACCTTCTTTTTATGTCTCTCTTTTTAGTGCTGGAGCTGAGGAACTGTGAAAGGAATGAATTGTATATATTATATTTTTCTTTTCATTGCATGTAGGTTTTGTGAACCCTGTTGCTTCATTTGAGACATCACAGAGAAAATATAAAAAGATCCAGACTATTGGTATGCATAAGCCATGGGGCTGTGTCATTGCACTGAACTTCACGGTGGCCTGTGAAGCTGTGTGGAAAGAGTGGAACGTGTCTCTGTGGACAAGGATCCTAGGATCATTGTTTTTCCTCTCCCCTAATCTGTCAGGGTGAAGATCTGGGAGGAGGGCAGGGGAATTGAGGTAACAAGTGATCCCTGTGCTGTAGGAAGGGAAAAATACCTCAGCTTTCTGCATTCATCTAAATGTCATGTCTTGGCCTCTCTCCTTACTCTCTGGCAGCTCGCAAAGCTGGCTCTGAAGGTTAGAGGTGAGAGCAAGACTGTGTCTGGCCTCCCCTCTGTACAGGGATGACACAGAATAAGCAATAGCTTGTTTGGAAACAGAGCTGCCAGTGGGAACGGATGGCAGTTTGGACTTCCACTGCTGTTTTCTGAGGATTTGCTGAATGTCACTGGGGTTTTTGCTAGAATTGAAGATTCATTGAAACCGGATGTTCCAGGAGCCAGTTCTGGGGTTTGCAGCCTTCAAAGGCTCCTCTAGAAAGCAAAGGCTTCTGGATGAAGATCTGGGACTTAGGTAGGATGGAAGCTGAAGCTCAGGAGTGTAAATACCCTTTGTGTGAGTCCCTTTGGATGAGAAGGTGAGTTGAAGACAAGACACTCTCATTCCCTTCATCCCAGCTCTGGGTCTAGTTTAGCGTCACTTATTCCTTCCCACCTGGGTGAAGGGGTGAGTGAAGTCTGGGAATAGTTGAGCTCCCTGGCCCCCTTAGTCAATATTTGGTCCCTCAGATAGGTCTCAGAGGGGTTGTCTTCTGCTGCTGGTGTTGGCCAGTGTGCTGCTCAGTCCTCCACGCATGGAGCAACATGGAAATGGGAAATACTGACTCAGAGGGTGTTTTGCAGTCCTGAAAGCTGATTGTCAGTACTAGAGAACAAGTTGCCTTGCAATTTCTCTGCATCTGCTCTATTTTTATTTTTTTCAAGGTGAGGTTTTATGCCCCAGCTCATTTTACAGGTCTGTCCTTACTCCTAATGAAGCTAATGGTAAAACTCCCACTAAGAAAAGCCTGCCCTGCATTTAGAAGCAGCCAAGGACTGATGGGAGTTTTAATTACAACCATGATACTGTTTGCTATAAAAGAGAAAAATAATTAAAAAAAGGAGAGATAAACTCCCTAGCTAAGGCAGCCGTCCTTTCAAATTTGTTCTCATATCAATAAAAAAAAAATAAATTGAAAGTTTGTTTCTGTTTCTAAATACAAGTCTTACATAACAATGTGTGGCAATTCAAGCACTGCTTTTAAAGAGTTTATTTAAGAAGCTCCAAAATAAACCTGAAGATAATCACACTTAAGACGTACTTAGGATAAAATAAAAACATAGCCCCAGTAGTTATAGTCTAGAAGTGACTGGGGTACAATAAAGTATAGTCACAACTAAATTATGTCTTGGACTGAAGTAGATACATGCTATTAATTGGATGTAGGCCCTTTAACCTTTTTGCAGGAAGCAAACTTGAGATCTAATAATTTTTGTAAAGATGAGCTTTCTGTACTTCCAGTAATATTTCTGGGCTTTGAAAGGATCCTGACTTTCCATTCAGATTGTTTTGATGAGATTGGCTCTAATATTTCAACCAAGCCAACTGAGCAGAGGTAAGAGAGGAAAAAGGAAGGTGGAAGTTTGATTGCGTTATTCAAAGGATACAAATACCCTGCTGGTATTATCCGTGCTCCATTGCTGATCCTTTTAAGGTGCTTTGTTGCCAGATATTTTCATGGATGTGAAAAGTTGTAGCAGAAAGGAGCATTAGCTAATAATTCAAGTATCTCTACTTAAAAAGAAGCAACCTATTGGGGAGAGGTTGCGAAGGCAACAGTGTTTATATCATACCAAAACTGATTAAAATTTCATTCATCTGTTGAGTTCACCACCTTTCCATTACCATTAACTGTGTCCAGAATTAGATACTAAATTAAGCTTTGTGCTTTTAAAATATACAGGACAATACCTCTAACAGGTATCTCCTTTTTAGCAAACTGTTTTTGTTTTAACCCCAAACTAAGGGATTCTAACCCCAAACTAAGGCTGACTTCACTAAGAAAAGTTGAAACCCTAACTGAGGTTGACAAACCCACATCTCCAGTTTAAAAAGTAATGGGTGTTTTTGTGTGCCTTGGGGGTTTTTTTTGTGACATATTTGTCTCAAAGGACCGAGGACCTCAAAGTGAGATTCCTCCAAGGCTGAAACAAGGCATTGAGAATGGACTTCATCAACCCTAACTCTTGATTTGAGGAGTTTTAGATGCATGTGAATTGCTCCTGATGTGCAGTTTTCAACTATCTACAGTTAGGGAAGATGCCTCCCCCTCGTTCATTGCAAACTGATTGTCCAATCTGTCTTGCAGGAGTTGTTCAGGAGGTGGTAACAGTGAGCAAAGTTGGAACAAGCAGCTGAGGAGCTAGTAACAGCTTAAACTGTCACAACCATTTCTTCGTTGAAAGTCTGGCCATGGTGAAAAAGGCTCAAGATATAACCTAATAACTGAAGTGGGCTAAGGGAATATACATACTTAAATTTGTATGTATGAAGAGCCAAGATTTAACAGCCACAGGCCATAAAACTTGAAATCCTTTAAGGACTGGCTGCAGGCAGGGAAACCACCACACGCTCCATAGTGGCCTGGGTAAACATTTGCTATTAATTTCCTCTAACTGCAGATGCAGTTTCATCCCAACAGCTGAAGTTTTATGAAGGATCAGATTTTGTTTCCTTGTAAAGAGAATTAGAGAAATGCTTAAAAGCCAAAACAAATCTGAGTGCTGAGGGGTGATGACATCTAACAGGTCTGCAAAAAGCCACTACTGCTGGGCTCAGGCACAAATGCTCTGCGTATAGTAAGGAAGTTAAAATTGATAGCATGTGAAATATAACTAAATATTCTTGAAAGTTAGGGCAGGTGCTGTGCAATCATTCAATCTCTTACTAGCTGTCAATGACTGTTTGTAAGTGAGATCAACAAGATGTTTACTGTATGGCTGAATGCTTTTATTTCAAGTAAAGATGTATGATCTTTGAATGAAGATATTAATGATGTGCAAAAAAGTCCTGAAAAATTCTGCTTTCAATGGGAGCTACAGTTAAAGTCGTGTACTAACAAGCTAGATGCCAAAAGTAGCTTCAAGGAACGTAATAATATAGATATTTTCAGCAAAAATTTGAAAACAGGAAAAGCAATAAATCTGTTAATCTGCTCAACTTTTTAAGCCTAGATTTGGATGTGAAGTTACAATTCTGTCTAATTATTACAGGTACTGATTTTCTTACTCAAATCAAAACTTTCTTTTTGGAGTTTTACACATTCTTCCTAAATACAGATGATAACTTATAAAAAACCTGATTTCCATTTAACTTAAATGCCAGTCCTCGAGTGTCCCATGTGAGAATGGAAGCTCCATTGTTAGGAAGAATAATAAAGGAAAAGTTTTAACTACAGTTGCTAGTTGAGAGCTAGATTCAGAGAATATCTTGGTTTTGTATCATAATTCATGCTGATTGTTCTAGTGGTAATTCCAGTGACTTAAATGTTAAATTATGGCCGTAGATAATGCACAAAAGCAAATCAAAACCCAAACACCAGCCTTCATCAAAAGTGTATTAGCCAATCTGGTAAGTCAGGCCATGGAAGTCAAAGAATATCAGAATTAAGGTTACTTTTGCAGTCTTAATTTGGTTTCTTTAGATGTAATGAATGGGCTGTAATTTTAAATTACAGATCTACATGTTGAGCCTTCTGCAGCTTCCCTTCCTCTTTCAGTACACAGATTGGCCCATGTTCTTTTAATAAGTAGCATTTCATTTTCTTTTTGCCAGTCATTGTGTGACCTCAAGTCTTCTCTTGGTCTCTCCTGATGTTTTCTGTTCTGAATTCAGGATTGTTATTTTTCTCTAGGCTTTCCTACAGTTTTCAACTACCTGCTGTCTGGGAGTTTCATAAGAAATAATGGATTTATTTTCACAGCAGCCCAACAGATGAGACATGACATTAACCTGACTCACAGGTGGAGCATGGTGGCAGGCAAGAAATGTTTGCTGAGTTTGAGTGCCCAGTTTCTGCTAGTTAGAGTTTGTCTTAAGAGTTTGACATGGAGCCGTATTTTATGTGATAGTTAACTGTGAGTGTTCAGCACTGCTGCAGCTCAGAGACCCCACAGTATCTAGTCAGGGACCCACAAAATGAAGCTGTGCAATTTATAACTGTGAGAGAAAGAGCTGGGTTAAATTACTTGCCTAGCTTTGCATAGGAGCTGAACAGCAGAAATACAACCATCTCTCAAGGACAATGGTGAAACCATCCTCCCTCTTCCAGTAAGCCCTCAGAGAAGATTTAGTGAGAGAAGCTGTGAGCTGTAAGCACCTTCTATTACCTTCCCTGGTGCAATACTTTCAGTCCAGGTCATACCTGGGGAATGGCCATACCATAGTGTATTTCTTATTACTGCACCTGAATCCTCTTTTTTTTCTTTTTTCTTTTTTTTCTTTTGTTTGACTATTATAAGTCATCTAGCTTTTGAAGTCCATATCCAACGGCCAGCAGTCTCCCTTTGTTACAACCTTTGGTCTGTCATAGGTGCTATCAGTTTTGTGCCTGGTAGGAAGTAGAAGTATATGATCATTCTATTAATACATATGCAAAAAGGGATTGAATCAAAGCTGGAGAGGCAATTTGATTTTGGCACTTCCTCACTTCTGACTGCAACTGCAAGATTCTTTTAACACAGTTTAAGGTATGTAATTTCCCTTTTTTTTTTTTTTTTTTTTTTAAAAGTAAACTGTCAAAATAGGCATTTCATTATGCACGATCACAGCAGCTCCCAGGAGAGCCAGCTGGGCTGGTGTCTCTGTTGGCCACTCAAAGCTGTGTTACTTCAGTTGATAAAGTACCTCAATTAATAATCACTAGTGTCGTGCTGTAAACACGAAGAGGTTTGTTTCCTGGGAGGCAGGTTGGACAAGTTAGTGGATCTTGCAAGTGTTTCAGGGCAGCAGGGGATGGGCAAAGGCCCGAAACTGTGTTTTCCACTCCAAGTTAAAGAAGGGAGTTTGGTGTTGTCCTGTTTTTCTAGGTGCAACCACTTTTACTGTGACTATGGAAACGAGACTGGGACAGGAACACTTAACTACTACTAACCTGTTTGCCTAGACACATCTAGTTTCCTACAGATTCCTCTATTGCTGACGAGGTCCCAGCTTTCTTGCCCTGTCACCTCATGTCTTCATAGTTCTAATAGTCTTTCCCAGCCATAATACAAGGTCCCCTTCTCAGTGGCTCCATACACTGTGCTTATGGGCACAAGTTGGAACACAGGAGGTTCTATCTGAATAAGAGGGAAAACTTCTTTACTGTGAGGGTGACGAAGCACTAGAAGAGAATATATCATCATTTCTCATCTTAACTCCCTAAAACACTTTCTCTACATTGTCTTTCAGGTCAGATTTTCTGAAGGTTTTTGAGAACTTCAAATTAATCCACCTGTTGACTGCCTTTGTACGCTGAAAGCATTTTGCATTACCATTCATCTAGAAATTTAATTGCCTTAGATCATGACTTCTAAGGACTCTTGAGTCACAATCAAATTATGGTTATCTCAAAACCAACGTGCATCAGTTAAGCAGCAATAATGGCTCAGGTACAACCTTAGCCAGTGGCAAAGATGAGGACTTCACCCACTCTGAAAGTGTTACCTATGATAATGTGCTTTACAACAGGCTTGGGATCATGAACCTATGGGACATAGCTAGTTATTTTAACTTGGCTGGTGTTAGGAGGCTTTTTAAACTGAATTTGTCAGTCTGAGCCATTGCTCACTTGTAGTCCTGGGTATGTGGCAGTCTCACAAGCCTTTAAAACATAGCTCCAAAAGATAGGCTCTAGGTGATAAATTAGTTTAATGTGAGAACTTTGGAAAATCCTAAATAATATCTCTGAAATTATGGGTATCTCATCTATCTCTCTGTAGGTGAAAAAAATCTACTAATGACTTCGACCTTCTGCTTACAGGTTGTTTTTTTTTTTTGTTGACTTGAATATTGTGGGAGTGGCAGCATAGTTAAAGCTGGAAATTCCCACCCATTTTTCCAGCGTCTCTCCCAGTAGACCAACAGATGTTCCTCATTAACTTTTAGCAGATAGATTTCTTGTTGATAACTCACTTGTTTGGGTTTTTTATTGCATGGAGAAAGCTGGGAAGTGCCTTGCTATGAAGCATAGCTTTTAAAATACACGTACATATCCCAGGATTTTTCAGAGTAATTCTGAAAAGTACTGTAATTTCAAAGCACAGTAAGTCTTGGTTGACTCTTCAAGAGTGTATTAAGTTCTAAAATTAAAGCTAGAATATTATTAAATATTATTTTCCTGATTAACCTAATCTCCATGTCTCCATGCCCAGCAGGTTAAGGGAGGTTCTTTTGCCCCTCCACTCTGCACTAGTGAGATCACATCTGGAGTACTGTGTTCAGTTCTGGTCTCTCCAGGTCAAGACAGATACTAGAGAGAGTCCAATGGGGAGCTACAAAGATGATGAAGGGTCTGGAACATCTCTCTTAGGAGGAAAGGCTGAGAGCCCTGGGGCTGTTTAGCCTGAAAAAAGAGAAGACTGAGAGGGGATCTTATGAATGTTCTGAAGGGTGGGTGTCAAGTAGAAGGGGCCAGTCTCTTTTCAGTGGTGCCCTGGGATAGGACGAGAGGTAATGGTAGCAAGGTG